>VZRH01003881.1:486508-501001 GCA_013397555.1 Urocynchramus pylzowi
TTTTTAATATATCTTCTTTACTGTGGGTTTCTCTCTTGGCACTACCTGAGAAGAAGGGCAAAGAACAATTTCCAAAGAAACATTTCAGTCTCTTAATTAATTAAATTAAATTCATTTTGAGAGTCCCCCAAAAATGTTGAACCTCATTCTTGTGCAGTAGATTGACCCACTGTCTTGATAGAATTATTCTTAATTGTGTCACAGCATTTTTCCCTTTTGCTCATGCACACATCTCTAAATATTGTTCCTCTCAGTATGCTGTTCTTTATGTTCATTTGAATCATTTATCTTGTGGCTTTAGCAGCCATCAGGTCATTTTATTCTCTTCCTTGGGAACCACATTTTTTCAAGACTTTGCGTTTCAGAATTATATAGTGAGGGGGCTTATTTTATCTCAGAAAGGCAGCAGCTCTGTCGCCCCCTTCCTTCCCATTTTTTGTCACTCATCTCATCATCAAAGGGTTGTTTTGACAAGAGCCAGGCAGTTTTATTTCTTTGGTTTTTTCCTCCCAGGCTCTTCCTTCCCATGACTTGATACCGTCCCACTACATAGGCTCACAGATTCTGACACTGACAGTCATCAATAAAACAACAAGATACAGGCATCCCAACACAAAATCCATCTGAGTCCTTTTTACATAGCAGATAAAATGCATCTTTGTGTGCATCCTACACATTGGTAGGAGCTTTGTGCTCAGTGTTGATGAGTTCTCCAGGCTACCATTTGAGTATAGCAGAGAAAATTCTTTCTTATATGGGAATCTACTGGCAGCTGCTTGTTTATTTGGTGCTCTGGACAGTTCTTCCACAGGAGATCGAATCAATCACCCCAGTCAGGGATGCTTTCTGGCACCAGGTGCTTTATGAAAGATCATTGCTTATTTGCTCTCCTGGCCAGCCTGTGCACTCACTGGACTGCAGTGACTCCATGAAGCAGATAATGGCTTTTAGAGGCCTTTCTTTTGCACCATCAAGCACCGCAAACATTGCTTCCTGGCAGCTGGGGTACCCATGTGCAGCACAGGTACCATCTCCTCCCACTGCCTCAGCTTGACATCTTGCCCATGGCAGACCTGGGGGAATCAGCTGCTCTAACCAAAACAGAAAAGCAGCTTACTCTGGAGTGTATGTGTCATACATGCAGACAGCTTCATTCCCTCATGCCCTGTCGTTCTCAGCTGGGAATAAACAAAAATTTATGATTTTGTTTCCAGAAAACCCAAAGAGTCCCCACACTGGCATCAACCCCACACACAACTGTATAGAATAAGGCCCTAAACACATGAGCAGGAGAAACCAGGAAAACTTTTGTTTAACAGAACAAGAATTGTAACCGTAAACTCCTGAGCATGTCTTTTAAGCTTAGACCAAAAAAAGACTTTGTCTAGGCTTCCCAGCACCAGCAGACAATTCTAAAGACCATCTCTGTTCAGTGCCTTCAAAATTGTCCTTCCCCCCCTTTTTAAGCTGTTCATATAGCCTATTACAAGCTGTAGCTTTGAAACAAGTTGCTAAAGCACTCTAAAAGTATTTTTCCAGGGAATGACTCTGGTTCTTCTTGCTTTCTATAATCACAATATCAAAACAATGTCTGCTAAAAATACAGGCAGCTAAAAAAAGGTGGGAAGAATGTGTTCACTTTGGTTTGTATCACACAATTTGATGCAGTTTTTGCTGCAGAATGAGAGCAGCTGTGCTGTAATTAACAGAGAGTCTGGTACAGAGAAGGTGGTCATTTGTTCTTGGAAAGCATTGGGTTTTTTTTTTTGTTTTGTTTTTTTTTTTTTTTTTTCCCTGGAGATGGACTAAGCAAACACTTGCTAGACATTTGTTCTTTTGTGATGTACCATTATTAGCATGTGTTGTTACAGGTTTTCACTCATTGCAACATAGACCTTCATAAATAAAAAGAGGGACTCTGAAGGCTCTTTGTGAACTATGAAGGTGTTCAAAGATCTACTTTCACCCCCTCAGAAGAGTTTACAAATAAGCCAAATAGCTGCTTTTTTTTTTTTTGAACCTGAAAATAAAAATAACTACTGCTTGTTAGGATCACTAGGAGGAAGGGCTTCTGAACAGTTTTTGAGGGTGCAGACAACCTATTGTGGAAGGAGTACTAAAACAGATCTGGTGAGGATGAGCAAACCTAATTATTTGCTGTAATTAGTTGCCTCCCAAGATGAGGAGGCTAGATGCTGGAGAGGTGTGGCTCAGCAGCTATCCATTACAATCAAGAGGCCTCAAGTGGTTTTCTCCAGCTGGGGGTCTGGTCCTTGGTTGCCTACTGCAATCATGGATCTGAAGCAGACCTGTTTGATGTGGGATGTCACAGAATTCACAGAATTACTAGGTTGGAAGAGACCTTCAAGATCATTGAGTCCAACCCATGCCCCAACACCTCAAGTAAACCATGGCACCGAGTCATACACACCGTCGTGGTTTAACAGTTCCATAGGATCAGAGAAACTTCATTATTCCCAACCAACACTGAACAATGTCTAGGGTCTTTTTCTAAGGATCAAAGTGTCGAGTTTTGTGTGGGTCTTGGGTCTTCAAAGAGACAGGAGCAGTTGTTGGTTGTTGTAAAGTTGTTTATTGCATGAATACATCAGCCTTGAAGGCGAAGAGTTCAGAGAATTAAAGTCTTTGCTAAAAGCTTTCTGGCATAGAGTCCCGATGTTCTGAGCAGAAGCAGCAGAAGCAGTAGCAGCTAGCAGAAGCTACTGCCACTTTTTGTTGCACCCCAATGCAGGGGGATTTTATTAATAAATCATCCATTCAGCTAAAAACACAGTCCTAAAACATTGTTCCTACATCTGTCTGAGCTCAAATCTAACGTGCGGAAGTAGTGTCCGTTCTTACACAAAATCTACACATACAGTTCTATCTGTTCATGCAAATCGTTCTATCTGTTCTACTAAAATTGCAAGCAATGTTCTGCTATGTTTTCATTATGTCTGGAGCTGAGTTCATTTTGTGAAAGATATCACTACTGAACTTTAAACTAGGCTTTAGGGCTTTTTACTAGCTAACAAAGTCTCTTTAGGCACTTAAGATACATTTCTACTTACTTAAAACTAAAACTTACACTCCTACTTCATGTCTGTGTGGCTTAATATATTTCTGTTTCTGTAAAGGTTCCAATTCAATCCCTGCATTCCTTTCTCTCTCTGAGGGACTCAGAAAAGCTTCTATTTCATGCACTCCAACATCAAAGAAATGACAGAGCGGGCTTTAGACCTAAACCATACAATATGTAATCAAAAGCATCTCATTTTTTGTAGCAGTTCATTTCTGGAATTTCTGAAAGCAGTATATTTTTCTAAACCCAGCATCCTCACAGCACGTAGCTATATTAGCTCTACAGAGTACCAATTTCTCTCTGCAGTTTGCTCTCAAGAACCTTTTAGAATGTTTCCCTAGGTGATGAGCAGTTCAGAACTAGTTTCTTTTGAGGTGTTACGTTTAGTCATCTCTTTGTGAGATATAGAAAGGAGACCTTAAATGAAATACCCTTGAGAAGAGTTCTGGAAAAGGCAGGAGAAAAAAAATAATCAGGATCTGAAAACAAGACGACATAAAGGCCAGAAGTGGCTATATAGTTTTAGCAAGGTTACTGGGGACAAAAGAACCTAAGCAAGCTTCATTTATTCTGCAAAGCAAACCACAAAAAACCAATTGTTAGGCATAATGTGATTCATAGTACAAGGATTCAGGTTGTATGTCTGCTTACTTGGGGACATGAAGTACCTTCAAAATCTTTTCACCTCGCGTTTGAGGCAGCTGCTCCTTCACTCCTGTTGCATTTGGTATCAATTTGGGGTGATCTCATAATTGACTCAGTCTCCTAATCATGCTTGTCACAGATGGGTGCTGCTGAAAACAGTTAGTAATTAATTTACAGAAGATCAGGAATAGTGGAAAAACATTACTCATTCAATTAAAACTACTGGCTTTGCTGGCTCTGAAATCAAAACTGCTTATTAAGCGATAGGAAGGGATTTCTGCTCTGTTCTTTTTATCATTTATTTCCTTAGTTAAGATCATAAGCTACAAGTGGGATCTATGTTCAGATTTTCTGCTAGCTGAACAGGGCAAGAATCACTCAGAAAGGCAAAATTTAGGGAAAATATAATCTTTCCCTGAAGGTTCATTCTTACCCCTGGAGAATGAGCTGTGATACCATTAAAATATGGATAAAGGAACCCAGTCTCCCACCAGCCCAGGAGAAATCTTATCATGAACTTCAGCGGGGCCAGGATTTCCATCTTAATGAAAATGCCTTTATTTAATAGCCTCAACAACAATTCAGTAATGTACTTTAGAGGTCTGCATTTTTAAAAGTTGCTTGTAATTTTTTAGCAAAGTGCCAACCATATGTCCTGAGAGTGGAGCAGCCCTTTTCACAACAGACCAGTTTGGGGGCTGCAGTTCAGACAGAACTTAATATAGTTGTCTTTTTTGCCTTAAAAACAGGAACAAGATAGAACACAAAAGGCTGAATTTGGTGCTGATTTGCTCTCATGTAAATCCAGAGTTCCTCCACTGGAAGAGAAGGGTGTTTTTCTGGGTGTCTCATCTTCACACAGGAGCAGATTTTGGTCTGGTGTCACTGAACATCTCATATAAGCTGTGACAAATTTATGAGTACTGGAATTTTTTCCTTTGTTAATGCTTGGATAAGTGCACAGTGCTGGATTGCACAACAAGAAGCCCTCTTGAGAATGTTCTTGCTTTGTTCCAGCAAAACACAATGTCCCTGGGCGACTCTTGTTTTCATGCCATCTTTCACTGTAGAACAAATATGATAATAAACCTGTTGGAATAATAAGTTGCTGGCTGCTGACCAGGAGGTTTTTCCTCAACATGAGTTAGAGGTTTGCTCTGGGCACCAAACCAGAGAGCTATCTACTTTTCCATTCTTCCCCTTTTAACTTATTTTACATTAAAATTTTAAGTCTTGTTTTCTTTAAATGAACACAGACATACGCACTAACAAAACACAAACTGGCATTACTCATCCATCATCTTAGGGAGTGGAACAGAAAGAAATGCACCTTCCTAACATCTATTTTCAGGTTTGTCTTGGGTAAATTGTCTGAAATTCTCTGTTGCTTATTTGATCCTGAAGGATTAGTATGATATCTCTTCTCTAAACAAAAATGCATGGAGAAATAGCAGGTTTCATATCACACAGAGTTGAGAAGCTAGGGGAGGCTAATCCACGATTCTGCCTTAAAGATCATCTGTATCTTTTGGTTTGCAGCGTTTTTAGGGTTTCCCTTAAATGCAAGCACTAATAGTCCACAAAAAAACAATTATTATTTTCTTGTGTCCCAACTAAAGAAGTGCTGTTATAAATTTCTACATCAGCTGCTTGTCCAAGTCTCATATGATGCCAGTTATGATCTCCAGGATGGCTCATGAGGATCTGAGAAACTCTAGCCCTGGAAAAATGCAGCTGCCTGGAATATGAAAAAAATACAGCAGTCTATTTTGTCTGTTTACTTTCTTCCCAAGGAGAATCAACTGCAAAGCAGCAACACATCAGTGCAGTTTCCTCCAGCCGTGCTAGTTTACTAAATGTGTACTGTTTGCCAATTTGTGGTCACATTACAATAATTAGCATAGCTGGAGCACCAGAGAGAAATTTTCAGTTTTGATATTTCATAAAATGAGATGCTACAACAGATGATACCACTCCCTTATCCAGCATCTTCCCCTTAGCACCCTCTAGTACAGATGCTTTAGTAGAAAATGGGAAAACTACATAATGCTTTGGAGGAAGGAGCAGTGCTTTACCACAGTGAGTAACTCCCTTGTTGTACCTGCTACTGATCCTGTACCTCCAAAAATCCACCTTAGTTTAGTAATAACTTTCTAAATAACAATCCTGAGTTTGTCATCGTAGGAGCACTGCTGACTTAGCTCAGCAGCATACCATGGCAGTCGCTGGGGTATGGAGCATTCTTAGAGGGAATTATTCAACTGAAGTAGAAAGGGCAAGAAATACACAGTGCCATGCATGTGCCAGTGCTAGCGTGAAATTCAGCAGTTCTCCTTCTGTTTATTTGAGAACTTGGTGTTCCTTTTGCAGGGTATCTGAAATAGTAATGACTATTCAATACTAAAATAATCTTTGATGAATAAAAAAACTGGTAATCTGTATCTATCCCTGCAGGTTAATGCAGAAATGACAAAAAATGTGCAGACTGCGGTGTTGTCTAGAACAGCTTATTTCCACAGGAGTCAAAGGAAGGAGGGAAAGGAGAGTAAGAGTGAGAACATAATTGGCAAAAATTCTCATTGCATCCTAAAGTAGACACAGCTCAGTTCACAGAGAGGTAAAATGCACAATATTTAAGGTATTCAAAAATTACCCCACTATAAAAGCTATAAGCTTTTATTGCTTAATTTAAGAAACATAATACCTTAGGTTAAAAAAAAAAAAAAAAACAACGATAATTTTTCCAAAAATTTTAAGCTGTATACTTCATGTATATTCCTATATAATCAGAGTAACTATGTTTTAAATACCATTTTAAGTCATTCACTGTCTTGGCTGAGGATCTACTGAGCTCTCAGCTCATCAGTGCTGTATCTCACTGATGTCTTGTGAGAATGTATCAGGCTTTGAATACTGATCTTTTCAGTGGGAAACAGCAATTACTTAATAATAATGTAATTAGTTGATTGCAATGGCACAGTGTCTTTCCCTCACACATCTCCAAGTGCTGGCTGGTCACTTCAGACCTCACTGCTGCCCTTATGCACAGGAACCTCTATCACAATGAACAACTTCACCAAAATTAATGCTGAAGGCACAAAGGAGACAGGCAGAGTTAGTGGTTGGCTTTAAGTGTAACAGAAAACTAGTGTGAGCGGGGGGATGTTTATTGTACAAGTTTCAGGGCTGGGAAACAAAGTCCCAGTGTAATTACAGAACTTGCCCAAGGCCACAAAATAAGGCAGTGGCAGAGAGCACATGGCAGCTCCCACAGCTCGAGTCTGATGCTCATGCTTCATTTCACTAACAAATACTTTTAGAAACACAAACAGTAATAGTCACATCCCAGGGCACACTTAAATTGCAACGTATTCAGACTGCATGAATGTAAAGATGTTCTTCCATAAACTCCAATCCAGGACAGTACCAAAGGACACATATTGCCCACAAGGTGCTGCTTTTGATTTCCTTCTGCTACAGGTACTCCTTGAAGAGACATCTTTATTACACAAGCTGTCCATAAGAGAGTAACCCTTTCCCAACAAGCAGCTTTTCTGAGCCATTCATGCTGTGATTTTAACTGCAATCAGACTTGTTATAGCATATTTAGCCATGAGGTCTTAAACATAGTGGAAATAGAGTCATTTTTAATGCAGTGTAAAGCAAGAGGCTTGGTAGGAACAAAGCTCAAAACTTTGGAAGGAGCACCACTTCCAGGCTCTTTTCCCTTCCCATGTACAGAAATAGTATTTCAGCGGTTTCCTAAGGAAAAGCCCTGTGGAACTGCCCTCCACACCTATCAGAGTAGCATGCCCCAGCATGACTACACAGTGCTATACTGTCCCCATTGACTGTCCCCTCCAGCAGCCACTGCTGCTTAGCACTTGGTGGGCAGACTGTGAGCAAGCAAAGGTACCAGTCTGAAGTTTTGGAACCTCTTAGCCAAATATGAGGCATCCAAACTGTTTTTCAGATCTTGTGCTTACCAGCAAAAGTAAATATCTAAAGTGTCAAATAAAGATATTGCAAGACAAATGCATTCTCCCAATAGCACACACATCAAGATAAAATCATGCAGCAATAGAAATCATGCAGACATTTGTGTTGCAGCAGGAGCACATGACTGTTGTCAGTATACTGGACAATGAAGCCTGAGTCCAGCCAGAAAAGCAGAATTCCCTCTTATTTTTCAGCTGGTGCTGCCCTGTCAATTACATGCAGAATGGGGTGAAATAATGGGATAGGGCAAAAAACATGCTCCAAAACAGGATACTGTAAAGGTTAAATTCCCATTATGGGCCCCACAACATCATGATTAGTTCTTCAGGGAGGTTTCAAATAATAATCTCTGCAGAAAAGCACAATAAGATGCTTACCCAGCAAGCCATCCCACATACAATTTTTCTCACGGATTTTCATGGGTTTAAAGTTCAGGGTTAGAAAACACCATGGAGAGGTTTGTTGCAACTTAAAACAAGGATGTCTCAAAATCTATATTTCAGGTGCTGAGTTTAGCCACCAAGTGTTTCTGTCCCATCTTTCTGTGTTTGGATGATCAGACCTGCAGCAAGTCTTGAAGAAGTGATTGGACTTTCACCTCTCTGAATGTTCCCTTCTTGCTTTGGCACATCTAAGTGTTAAGCATATTTTAAAAGATGAGAATAAGTGAAGTTAATCTTGAAGAATGGGGCTTGAGCTGTGATGATCTGGGGGGCTTGTGTTATTCCAGGGGGTGCATGTGTCTGGGTGGGTGCAGGTGTGCCTAGTAATCATAGGATCATAGACTGGTTTGGCTTGGAAGGGACCTCAGAGATCATCTTTTTCCAACAGTCCCACCATGGAAAGGGGCTTTTCCACAACACCACGTTGCTCAAAGCCTCATCCAGCTTGGTCTGGAAAATTGTTAGGGATGGGTCAACCACAACTTTTCTGGGCAACCTGTTCCAGTGTGTCAGCACCCTCACAATAATGAATTTCTTCCTAATATCCAATGTAAACCTGCTGTCAGTTAAAATTCATCCATCCCCCTTGTTCTCTCACTACATGCCTTTAGAAAAAGTCCCTCTCCAGCTCTATTGTAGGCCCCATTCAGGTATTGGAAGGCTGCTCTAAGCTCCCCCCAGAGCCTTCTCTTCTCCAGGCTGAACACCAACTGTTTCAGCCATTCAATGCACAGATGAAGCCCAAAGAATAAAATTTGGCTACTAAAGAGATGAAAAATGTTAACTGCATTCTGGTAGTTGAGAGAAGTGTGAGGTCAATGTCACAGAACGGAACAAAACAAAAACAGTCTAGTTGATTCAGGCAGATAATTCCCAAACAGTGTATGAATAATTGTGTGGTCCACTGAGCTCAATCCTTTGGAGGGTTTCCAAGGAAAACTTTGATGCTATCAGTACATGCTGGACTGTGGCAGTTGTCCATGGAGAAACAGGGTTTGGGAAAAAGTGTGAGACCTTGTGAACAATCCTTTGTTTTAGTGAGGGGGAAGTAAGAAAAAGGCCTTTTTCCTTTCCTGTCAGATGGCCCTGCACGAGACCAGTCATTGTGCTCTCAGTGTTGGCCTGAGCAGCCCTAAGCTGTTGTCACCCGTGGGGCAGGGGCAAATATAACAGCCCTATATAAAAAAATATAACCCCTCCGCAAACCCCAGGACCACAGCACACCTAGCTTTTGCAAAGAAAAAAATCCCAGTTAAAATCAGGGATGTACTGTATACAATGATCCTGGCAGGGAGTTTCCGGTACCTCATGGAAGTGCACGCCACCTTAACAAGTTAGTTTCCCAGAAGGAAAATCTGGGAAAATTCAATCTAGGATAACATCACCAGCACAGTCTTTACCTTAACCCAGAGAGAAGGGAACTGGCTCTCTCAGAACCCCTGTGCTCGCCTGCCAGAAGGAGAGGGTGCCAAGCGTGAGGTGGAAGAGGAAGCAGATGTGGGAGAGGAGACCAAGCGTGTAAGTCAGCTGAACCACAGCCAGACAAATCCCCAGGCGCCCCACCGCAGGCAACTTCCCTTGGAGAGCAGAGCTGGAGCGTTCTGCTAGAAAATAAAGCCTGTTAAAGAGGCTGTTTATTCTGGTTCACTTCCTATAAGTGACTTGGTGACCTTGGAGTGCGTGTGTTTGCAGTTTGAGTGGCAGGCTGTCGGCACAAGCACTCACCCCACTGATACCTACAGAGCACGCAGCCCTCAGGAAAGGGGAGCTCAGACCGTGTTTTTATCTTACTACAAATGGTTGAGACAGGCTGCTCTGTTGGACTGTGCTCCTCAGAAGCTGCACTGAAAGGATATCCTTCACTCCCCATGGGCTCAGTCTGGCAGGCAGCAGTCCCTCAAGAGAACTCCTCTGCTTGCTCAACATTGTACTGCAGCTGAAAGGGAGACTGGAACTCCAAGTCTCACACAAGACCCAAACACAGCTAGCAAATCCTGTCCAAAAACAACCCATGAGCTGTCATAGCTTTTTAGTGAGGGGAAAGTCATCAGAAGGATTTGGTCTTCTCCTGAAAAGTTACTATTGTCTTCAATGTAACTCTGGAAGCAAACAGAAGACCACCTTCTGCTGAGCTTCTAATCTTCTCCAGAGCAAAGCAGCCCTTGAAGAACAGGACATATTCCTCCAGGAACACTCTGCATGTTGGAATCACCATGAGACAAATCTGCCCTTGCTCATGGCTAAAACACAACAGCAAATCCTTCTCTTTTGATCCTGAATCATGACAGACCTTGTAATTTTCCTATTAGTAGGAGAATGGGTCTAGGATCACATTTCAGCTGTCAGTTTCCCTAACTACTATTCATCTACTATCCGCCTGTGGTCCCAGCATTAACAGCATGCCACTTGTATATTCATGCTTTGGAACAAAATATACATATCTATGTTCACCATTATTTTAAATTATTGTTTATCTAAAAACAGGCAACCCATTGTTAGCAAACTGAAGTGATGAAGAGAAGCAGAGTAATTCTTACAATCCAGCTGCATTTTGAGTTCCTTTTCTTTAAAAGGTCAGAATATGCTGAAGAGAAACAAACAGAGTCTGTATAATGTCCTGAAGTGTTCCTTGGAGAAAAGTGAGCAGTCCTTCCTGCCCAGTGTATGAGGAGGATGTACAAAGGAATGATCAAGTAGGCTCTTGTCCAAGGTGCTCGGATCTTCTGCCCAGTAAAGGCACCACAGATGGGAAGGCTGAAAAGAAAGGTGCAGCAAAAATACTATTCTGCAGATGTCTCTGGCTTTTCACAGAGCCATCTGCATCTGCTTCTTCTGTGGAAGCCATCAGAAAAGTCATTTACTTCTCCATCCTCTGAGAAACTCTCTGGTGGTGGATATCCAGGCCACATAATGAGACAGACAGATTTCAGAGACTCAGTGAGTACATCAAAGCTGTGCTGGGGCATGTGGGAGCCTTAGCAGAACACAGCATTTCTCCTTGGGGGGGCCGAGAGCCTTAATACCTGAACTGTAAAGGAGATGTAAAGCTCCTTTGGACTGCTCCTGACATGGAGGACCCAGTGGAGCAAGCTGAGCAATTCACACCAAAGGAAGAAGCTGGCTAGAAAGCGACATCTCAGAAATTCCTGTGGCTGCTTTAGGTTCTCAGTCGTTGGGATATAGGCAGAGGATACAAGGCTTCAGCTCTTTCTCTGCACCAGGAAATGTGGGCAGTCTGTGAGCAAATCCTGCCAAGTGCTTGGTGATATGACCTGCATTTTCCACACCACAGTGGATCTCACATCTCATTTCACCTGGTGTACATAACCAGTGCACTGGAGATCATCCTCAGGTAACCAAGTGTCTGATCCCAAGGGGTGATGGGAGCGGGCCAGCACTTTCAGGTTAGCTTGTTCTCTTCAAATATTTTATTGATATCCACACAGACATCCTTAGCAGCTCCATGCTGGTTTTGTGGGTGCATTTCTGTGATTCCTAGTACAAATCTCTGAGCAATATTTTTAGAATTACTTTTCTCTTCTGACTTTTAATTAAAATCACATCATAAAAGTTGTATATTTCTCTTAAAGCCATAATAATAAATTATCAACATTTCTCATCTCATATTAAATACCCTGCCTGCTATCCATTCTTTCCACAGCTTATGCTGAGCTGCCAGCCTCCTATTTGCATTTGTGCAAGATTGCAATTTTTTTTGCAGTAAACTAAGCAGTAATAAATTCCAGAGGCCTTTTCTGTCTGTCCCCACTGCTTAGATTCCTCTGGCTCTCAGTTACATATTTCTGTCTTGCAGGGACACAGGAACTGCCATCAATGGCTCAGACCCATTCACCTATGGGCTGTATCTTGCCTCCAACACCTAATTATCCTGTATTTATAAGAAGCATCCCCAGAAGAAATATTTTTACTTCTTTTGATGCTACTCTTACGGACATAGACATTGCACAAAATCTCATCTTTAGGTGTCATTCCTTTAAAAATCCCAAGAAAGCCACTGCAGCTGAAAACTCTTCAAGTGAGGGAGGCCCATCTTTGCTTTCAGTACCTTCTGCTTCTTGTTGTCTGTCCCAGGGTCTAAAGGAGCCCAGCTGCTCACAAGGACAGTATCAACAGGTGAGCAGTATCAGCCATGATAAAATCATCATCATCATCATCATCAGATCATCATCATCTTAACATCATCAGCCAACAGAAGCAGCCATGGCTGACATACACAGCTTTCCCAAAGTCAGCAAGTCTCAGTCAGCTGGACCCGAATACAAATCACAAAATCACCCAGTGATGCAGAGGTATCTCAGGTACTAATCTTGTGCCACTTTTCTCCATTCTAGACACAGCTCTGCACAGTGCACCAAATTCCCAGCTGCACCATCCCCCACCAGCAAAGCCCTGCAGCCCATCTCCTCCTGCTGTGGGATCAGGAAGGGCAGTTGCAGACTTGGGGCATCGGTGGGTGTGGGGGAAGAACATTAAGTATTTCTGCCCATCACTAGTCCTTATATTACTATATTCAAGCAAGAACAGCTTTATATGAGTTGGGGGTGGGGGTACTGTAACTTGCCACTCCCCTATGTCAAAACTCTTGGCTGTAAAGCTCTGGCACTAACACCTTGCCTCCTGCTACTCTTTCAGGTATTACTCCATGCCACTGCAACTTTACTGAGCTAAGAGGGGTAAGGAAAGCATGAATACCAGGAGTCAAGCATGAAGTGCAAAACTGTAACCCTCACAGGATACCATAACCCTGGAACATTGTCAAGATGCCATGGATTCATGCCTAGCAAATCAGCCTGACATCCACGTGATGACTGGACTGGGTCTGTATCTCCCCTTTTTTGCTCCCCCACAAAATTCTCCTCTCCTAATTCCCCAACCACTCTTTCCACCTAAACAGGCAGTACTCAGCCTAGACACACTATGCCTGGTGACTGCCAATAGCATGTTCCCAGAGGCTGATTGATAGGGTTTCAGACTTGTTTTCTTATTCCCCTGCTCCCAAGCAGAAACCCATCCTTTAGCACCCAAACATGAGTCAATACAATGTATAGAACAAGTCCTGAAATGCATTCATAAAAACAAAAACAAAACAAAACAAAACAAACAAACAAAAAAAAAACAACCAAAAAACACAAAAAACCACCAAAACCAAAACCAAAAACCAACAAAAAAATTACTAAAGCAGTCCACAACCTCCTCAACTCTGAATGTACTAGTGCAGAGGAAAGCCATCTCTGTTAGAGAGAATGCTTTTCAGAATCATGTCCTGCAACAGGCTAATAATATTTCAAGGGAAGTGGCAGCAGCTCCACCAATTAAATAATTCAGAGCAAGGCTCACTGAAGTCCCATTAGGGATACCCTCTAACCTGTCTGACACTGGTGTGTCAGTAGTGGCTTCTGTACACCACTCTAAGCAAGGGAGCTTGGGCTAAGTCTGCAAAGAAGGGAGAGAGACATCAGCCCTTCGGGGCCAGCCAACTGAGCCCCAGCTGCTGGTAAACCTCCCTCTGGCAGAGGTCCTCTGACCACAGCCTGGCCAGGGAGCCACACTTGCCACTGGCAGTGAGCCCACCCTGAGCTCGGCCAGCCAGGGACATGCTTCTCCTACCGCTGCGCCTGTGGAGGAGTGAGGAGGAAAGTGTGCCAAGTCATGACTCACAAAAGAAAAAAACTCAGTGAATATCAACATTAGGGAAGCCTCTGGCACTGGAAAGGACTTGGTCATGGCCAAGTTGATTTATCACACAATACAGTTGTTTTACAGCTCCTGTTTCACCCGCTCATTAGAACCTGCGTGAACTGATGCTTCATGGTTAGAACTGTATGTGTGTATTTTCTTTTTCCCTTATGATTCAGCTTGTTTGATGGTCTTGTGATTTTTCAGTTTTTTTCTTCCTGCTAAGTGTGTGTTTATAACATGGGCTATATTGTCCCTTGAATAAACTATCATCACCTTGACTGCAGTCCCATCCACATTTAAAAATCTTTTAATGAAACCAAACAAAAAACCACAAAAACACTGCTTCTCCTCCCTCAGCTTGTTTTCTGAAGAAGCATACAGCATACTCCTTTCTTTTCTGCTGAAAACAAGGAATGCAGAGGATCTTAGTCACTTTCTTCTTTTCCAACCCAAACTGCCTCAGTCTGTTTGCCAAACTGCTTGGCAGCAACAGTTGTTCAAAAATTAGACAATTTGTAAAAGAAGAAATTATCTGTTCTATTTGCTACCCCACTGGGATTCAGAACATTCCCTGCTCTTCAGTGGGCTATATATTTTTTGCACGGAATAACTCAAAAAAAAGAA
>VZRH01003881.1:501032-519855 GCA_013397555.1 Urocynchramus pylzowi
AAAAAAAAAAAAAAAAAAAAAGAGGAGGAAACGAAAGTGTTGTTTGCCAGGTGTTATTTAGCAGTGGTGGGCAATTGTATCAACTTGGATCCAAAAAAGTGCTGCAGAAATGACCACTGTGAAAGAGCCCTGAGCATGTCAACCTGCCTCTGACACACATATGGAGGCAAGTATTAATGTCTGTCAAAAGCCTCACAGGAGCAGTATTTTTACAGCAAAGTAGCAGCAGTCCTCTGAGTCCTCCTTTTGCACTCTATACTTAAAAAAAAAAATCTATTTTCTTTGCAAAGTGGTAGAAACCACTCCCCCTCCCCTTGAGCTTTTGTCTGTGGTGGATTTAGCTCTGTCTTTGTTCCTTGAATAGAAACCCCTGACTTCAAGCACACAGTGGTGGAAAGGAAAAGACCTTTGAAACACCAGTCCACAGGACCCTTGAACAGCACTGATGGATCATGGCAAGCCTACAGCAAAAGACTTCTCTTTACATTGCCCTGCCTTTTGGGAAAATCTTTCCTCAGCAAAGCTGGGTGCTTTTCAAGGGCTAATTCAGGCTGCAATTCCCCTGCAAGGCAGATGAAGGTCACTTGGGAAAAAGGGCAACCTACTTGTTTACTCATTGCAACTACCTCTTTGTACAAAATTCTTCTTTCTTTTGTTAATTATTTGCAGAAGTATCCCAATTTCTTGTGTTTTTAAATTTGTTTTGTTTTATTCCCTTCCTCCTTTTTTAACTTTTTTTTTTCCTTCTACTATTGGTTATTTCTGATAGGTGCCAGACATTATCTGGGCTGTACACAGCTCCCACCACAGTTTCCACTGGCCGGGGAGCCAGTGACACACAGCAAATAACACTGTTCTGCAGCCTGAACTTTGGGTGGAAACTTGGTCTAGAGGAAGAAAGGAAATAGTCAGACTTTAGGATCTTCACATATTTGGGCTCCTGACTTTCAAAGGCAGCTGTTTGGTTTTGATTGTTGAGCATGCCTTACCCTTTCTGACCCATACCTTCAAAAAGCACAGAGCTCCTGACTGCTAGAAAATCGTGCTCCTGCATAGCAGCCCCAGCTCTGAGCACAAACACTTTGACAGCCTCAGCATCAGATGTTATTTTTAAAAATCTTTATCTTCATGTGGTCATGTACCACATACCAGAAAGCAGATTCATGTGGTCAGAACTGAGTGAGCTCCTCACTCAGGGATAGGTCTGAGCAGGGGGGTTAATTCTCATCTCTTCCCTGCAGCAAACATGCCTCTGCCAGCAGCTGCTGTTTAAAAGCAGCATCCCAGACTTTCCCACCTGGGAGACACACAGGCCAGTTCAATTGTTTAATTAAAATGGCTTTAATGGCCAAATGGTTTATGGTGGGTTTTTTTATTCCTCCTTTGTTGTAAAGGGTCATTTTGCACACAAGGAAAAAGTTTTGAAAGGTTTCAAATAAACTCTAGTTGAAGCCATATGAGAAATGTTAAATGACATGTCAAAATATCTCTCCTGTTCACTTAAGAAAGCCAGTTTGTGCTTTAATTTCCTCTATGCCCTAAACCTTTTTCATGATCAGTTTTCTTCAGTATCCAGACCCTTCTACATTTTGACTGCATTTCATATTAACTGCAAAATACTACAGGACAAGATTATCAGTTGCCCTCTGCTCTGTTATATACTGTTTTATTATTCAGGTCTCAGATAACCAAACATCTATGAACTGCAAGCACTGTATTTTAAAAACAGTTTGCAAAAAAAAGTCAGTGACAGGACACAGCTGGTTGTAATTTAATGACTACAGAGTATTAAGAATAGAAACAATTTCAGAATGCACCAAAATAGCTAGAAATATAAGACCCTTGGCTGACTTAAAGCCTAGCAGTCTCTGTGTGACTGTGTGAGGGGGATGAATAGAGCAGCTCTCTAAGATCCTTTAATTCCAACAAGCAATTGGCAACCACGCTTTAACCTGCTGATGCAAAGTCCTCTTGGCTTTGCCTTTTATCCTGGCTTTTAAGATAGATCTACCCAAGACCTGGCTCACATATGCTCTACTACGAGTTTATTTCCTGTAGGGTTTTATTACTGTCAGTTGCTGTTGCTGCTGCTTCAGAGGCAAATTCAGATATTAAACACAGTTGGCTTTAGCTTTGAAGCTGAACAAAGCTCTATGCAGATGTTTGACAGGAAAGAGAGTCTTGGATTCCTAACAAATTTCATTTCTGATGGCTAAGGAAGTTTGTAAACAAATATGAATGGTGCGAATGGAATACACAAGGGACAGAAAAACACAGGTACTCAAGACTGATATGTATACATTTCTCTTTTATTTTAAGTTTTTCCACTAGTACATGAATTTAATATTTCAAATCCCATATTAAAAAAAAAAAAAAAACCTTCACAAATAGGAGACTTTGAATACTGAATTAATCTCTGTACTTTCCTTATTGTTTGCACACTTTACTTTTTCCAAAATCACAAAAAAAAAAAGCTAAAATCCCCAAACAACTCCCAAACCAAATCCTTTCCTAAATAGTAATGAACTTCAGCCTTTCTAGCCTTTTAGCTGTACGTGTTCTGAGTATCAGCCTCTTAGGAAGATATGGTGTTCCCTTCAAAAATTCCTTACTTAGCTCTGAGACAAGCCTCCTACCAGTCACGGCTGACAGGAATGAGGCTGTAAAGTCCTCCCTCCTCCACTGGGCTACATTTGGCCCAGAGGAGTGGAAGTAGCCACATAATATTCCTGGTTACAGTATCAAAAATGGAACTCTGGGGATAGCAAAGTTAGTTTGGTTTGTGTGAACAGGGCATAGTCACAATTCTTATCTGGCAGTCCGTGGCTATAAACATGTGCAAAGGCACAGCCCAGGGACAGCTGCACATCAGAGCATGCAGGCTACACAAGGCAAAGCATTTGGTGACCAGCCTTTTGTTTCTGATAGTTTGAAAAAATTACTTTTACAACCAGTTTTGTTTTGTTTCTTAGCCTTGAGTACTTCCTGCATGTCTTCCCTCTCATCTACTCAAACCAGGAGTGAATTAGGACAAACCGTGGTGCTGATTTCCTGTGTAAGATGGAGTGGAACAGGTAGAGAAATATATCAGGGCTCCCTAATTTGTGAAGAATCCTAGAACATTCTCTGGTCTTACCCACGGAGAGAGGTGAGCAGCTCCAGGGCAATCTACTTCCACATCATGCTGAAAAAGAGAAAAGTTGCTGGGGCTAGAAGCTGGGCCAGAAACACAAGCATTTATAAAAGGTATCGTACAGACTAGAAACCCAAATGGAAAAGCACTAGTGGAAATCAACAACAACAAAATAATAATAATCATTATTACTTCTACTTTACTGACCTTTCTTTTATGAAAAATATGTGCATTCCACAGCTGTACAAAAAAAATGTAAGGTTTGCTTTTATGTATGTAAAAAGCTAATCTATGAGAATCTTTCTGCCACAAGGAAATGCTCTGTGTCATTTGTTTCTCAGTGACTTGTCCCAGGTCTGTCAAAGCAGACTCTGCCATGCTAGAATCTAACTTTGCTTTTCTCAAAAGAGCCACAAGCTAGAATGCCCACCTTGTTTTTTTTTTTCCTGTCAGATCATTTTTTAAAACCTGTTTGTACCCAGGATATATATATATCAACTCTTGTAATTGTCTGAAACCTGCAGCTTATGAACTAAAGTGATATTTTTTGTCTGCAAAAAATGGTCCCCTGTGAAGCTGGCAGTAAGACATGCCTCAAGATGGCCAGACAGCAACGGAGGGAGCCCAAGAACAGGTCAGGTCCTGCTGTTTGGGAAATTAGTGTGGGGAGAGCAGGTGAAGGTGGATAAATATGAGGAAAACAGTGAAAGATAGAGGGTAAAAGAGATAACAAAGAGAAGTAGTTTGAAATTGAAATCAAGTCATGCTGAGGAAGCAGATGGAGGTAAAAGTTAGCAGGGCCAGGTCTGAAAATATGAAGTAAAGCCATGCAGAAAGACCTCTGAATAATTAGAAGGCTCATTATAGCAAGTGATCAATTAGTGTACAGAAGTGAGCTCTCACCTCCTGAACTCTGGTCCATGGCTAGACTATCAATAAATCCAGTGGAATTTTTATTGGTTTCAAAGTTTAAAAAACATCCAACATTGTTTTTCACCTGTACACTTCTGAAATGTTGATTCATTGGGATTAACAGACGAACTTCTGGAAAAAATTCCTGGTCTCCTAAAATAGGACTTTTGGACTTCTAATTTGCTTATGGACTTTTGGAAAGAGTTACCAGATATACCTATGCATTTTTCAGGAGGATAAGGACTGGAATAGCTCTGGAATCATGGCTAATGAACAGCCACCAGTAGGGGTTCCTGTCCTACAGTCTTAGATCTATGGCCAGAGCAGGAGTGAGAATGTCAGAGGGATGTTTAATTTTTACACCTTCTGAAATTTGCAAAGGTAGACCTTCTATTTTAGAAATAAATTGTCCTCTTCTCTGAGTTCCTGTTGTTCTTGGTGACAAACTTTCAAATAGGTGTAAAGATATCTGAATTTAATTTTTAAAGTGTGAGACTGGGCCAATTATATATAAAATGTATGTGAGGTTTCTTAATCCACTGTTGCTCCAGAAGGGGAGTCTCCACTGAGCTAGGCAGCTTTCAGCTATATGATATCGTTCATGCTCTCTGAGAACTGAGGTCCTTTTAAAGAAGAGAGGCAAATTAAGAAAAAAAAAAAAAAAAAATAAACTTCTTTTGGGTTTCAGATTTCTCCTCCCAAAGAAAAGAGTAAGACCCAATGCACCTCCCTGAGCCCTACAGGTGACAACAGCCCTGCCATCTGTACAAAATCCATCTATCCTCCCTCTCTCATTTCTATTGTGAGAATTTCCAGTCCAACTGAAGCCTCTCAGAATATGGTTCATTTTGCCCTGGGTAGAAGGAGAATCTGGGGGGACTACCAGAGGTGGTGCAAGGCTTTAACCAAAAATGTAGTGCTGATATTTACTGGGCAGGGGCGTAAATGTACGTGGAGGATGCAAAGCCCTTGCAGAGGCCAATGAACAGTCCCTGGTCTTTGGCCTGCTGAGCCCTGGTGAGCAGTGCAGAGGCTAATGCACAGTGCTCTCA
The DNA here is from genome assembly GCA_013397555.1 of Urocynchramus pylzowi. Taxonomy (NCBI): domain Eukaryota; kingdom Metazoa; phylum Chordata; class Aves; order Passeriformes; family Fringillidae; genus Urocynchramus; species Urocynchramus pylzowi. The sequence goes on from VZRH01003881.1 coordinate 506,130, forward strand.
AGTCATATTGCCCACGTGGTGGGAGACAGCATTATGGCAGGATGCTTCTGCAAGGAGCTGAGATAACAGGCTGGTAAAATAGCGCATAAAAGGACATATTATGCTAAAGTGGATGGAGCAAAGTGCTGCAATGAGGCAATGGCCCATAAAAATAATGTCATTTGCCAGTCCAGAGTCATTTCCAGGCCTGTAAAATTATTTGCTGGAAAGAGTCAGAGTGGGCTGCTGGCTCAGAGCAGCTCCTGCGCTGGGCTGGCAATTCATCCTCAGCTCTGACCAGTGTGGCAAAGACAAATGCTGTGAGCCCCTGCTTTGGCTGGAGGCTGTGGGCCTGGGAAGCAAGCCTGGCAAACAGGAATAAAAGCAACAGGAAGCCTTCGAGTATTTGGAGTGTTCCTAATTTTTCAAGAGGATATTTTTCTTTTCCTAGAAATTCCTTAAGATGCTGATTTCTCCTACTGGATATAACAAAACTGTGGTCATACTGTTTTTCTCCTGCTTCACAAGTGGAAAAGAAAACATTCTCTCTTGTTTTCCTCAACGGATCTGAAACAATACAGCCTTGTTTGCCTTTGTTTTGGTCGCTCCCCTGCTGATGCACCAGCATCTCCACTCGTGCCAGCACAGCTGTGGGAATACACGTAATCCCTCTCCCTCCACCGATCTGTGCGTTCTTCGCAAGCAGAACCCAAAACAATGTAGACCCTATACCAACAATGGTATTTGTGTGCAGATGCAGGACAAGAGGTAGAGGATGGGACAGCAGAAAAACTGCTCTTGCACAGCAATGGCTACCTGCTAATTTGAAAACTTACCCCTCTTCCCCAAATAACACTGGATAAATTCAGACCATAAATTATTTGTGTATTTATTTTATTTTGAGCATAAAAATGTAATACCCAAGGATGGACAGAGAGGAGAAAAAGAAAAAAACGTCAGGATATGAATGCAATCATTCTTATTTATGCAGGAAAGTACATCTTTGTGGATTTCCCCCATCTGTTCTGTTACATAGAACCAAATTGGAGTTAAATGTGCTTTTAGAATAAATCATTATGGCCTAAATTGAACATGATTTACAGGGAAAATAAAGCCATATGTGTTACATTAATTTCTCATTTTTGCTCCATCCCACTTCCACTTGGTTGGATACATGTCATGCTCTGTTCCTAAATGGTGTCACTGATGCTGAAAGTAGAAGGTGACACTACATTTTCCAAAGCTGGCTCAATCTTTCAGCTGTCTTTCTAAGAGCAGCGGGAGTGTCCATGGCTCTCAGAGTATACAAAGGACATTCTCATTAAAACTGCTGCAAACCAGGAGGAAAATACGAGTAAGGTAATCAAAGCGCAGCAGAGTAACACCCAGAGCAGAAGGTGAGAAAAGGTGTAGGACTAAAGGAAATGAAGACCCTCTTGCCCCTGCATGGGGCATCATTAGATAAGCAGATCAAAAGGGGTGTTGTACTAAACCTGCAGTGACAGGGGTGAACATCACCTATTGCAAACTACAGGTTAGACTTGTGGAAGGCAGAGTGATAAGAGTGAGCAGTGTACCTGGAGGAACATTTTCTGCTGGAATATTTCTTAACTGAAGAAAAACAAGCTTTTCAGGAAAGATTAAAACAGCAGGAAAGTTCCCTAAAGACTCTGCTGCTGTGTGTTTACTGGTGAATAAATATCATGTGGAATCTTGTTAGGGCTCTTTTGCAGAGTGCTCAGGCAACTTTTAAGCCATGGTATTCTCCGAAATGGGCAGGTTAAGTGCTTAAGCTGAATTCCCCCCCTTTTTGCATCCCAACTTCCACTACATAAAGACATATGCTGAAGATATATTTTTTGTGGTTTCTTAGAAAAAATTCTTTGTATTGATTGTATCCTCTCTGGAATCTGATATACCTGAGTTTTATATCTGTTTGAAGATCACAAGCAGAAAAGAAGAAATAGTCGTGTTTACAGAGTGCACAAAGACATTGCTTTGCATTTTAATGAGGGATGACAGCAAACAGCTCTCTCTGTTTTCTTCTAGCTGTGGTGAGCTCTTGAATAATATGTTACTTTCACTGATTTTGTCTCCTATGTCCTTGAACTCTTTTCCTCTTATGTGTTGAAAGGCTGACACAAACCGTGTCTCTGACTTGAAGATTTATACCCACAGCTCTATCAGCCACACTGTGAAGCAGAGATCACTCAACTGTCTTTCACCTAACTCGCTTCAGGACTGCCAGCACTCTGCCTGCTGCAGGCAGGGCCTGTGCTTGCTGGCTACTGTATGGAGATACCCACAGTGTTTCCAGTCTCATTTCCAGAATTAATATTTGCTTTGGTCCTCTGAAATCAGCTTCTTCTATAATACACCTGTCTGTCCCATTTAGGTCAGTGTCACTGGTGGCTGGTCACTGAGGGTTGAAGGGGTGAATTGCAGGCAAGATAGAAATTTTGCAAGGAGCATGTCTGGAGACAGAGTGATGGATGGATAGGCAAGTGGGAAAAGTGTCACACAGCGGGGAGCATTTGACATTGTGCCAGGATTTTCTAGCAAGCATCTTCTTGTTTTATATGCCCTGATGGCTTGGAGAACTACCTGTCAATTTTCTTTTTGCTCAGGTTGTGGGTTTCTCCTGTGGGTCCCCATCCTTTATTTGGCGCTGCCTTATGCTCACCCACTAGTTTTACACGTCTCCAGGGACCCAGAGGGAGCACTTCCCACCAAGTAACCTGTATGAAATAGGCAATTTTGCATCTTACAGTATTTTTTAACTTGTGTTGGTTGGCTACTTTTAGCTTTTGGCGGCACATTCAGTGATAAATGAAGTTGGTGCTAACCATTTTTTTCTTGGCTCAGATTCCACTGAGCAAAATATAATTTACTACGGAAAAACACCACTGAATTAAGTCCCACAGGGCATTGGATTTATTTGCTCCTAAACAATTTCCCAATCCAAAACAGTGCAAATACACAGAGTTCTACCAGTCAGTATAGCAGCTACATGAGCTTAAAGCAAACACAAGCACCCAGTGCAGCATTAGACACTGATGGCAAAGGTGAACTCTTCGGTCTGCTGCCTCCCAGCCTCTCTTCTATCATTGCTCATGAGCAAATGAGGTGCACAAACTCTCTGATTGGGTTCACACACCTGCTCTTGAGGGTATTAGTGAAGCTGGATTGCAGAGCTCATCTGTCTGGATGCAGATAATTCACAGCCTTTTAACCCCACAGACTATTGAATGCCTCACCTGGGCTTCCACTGAACACAGTGGGCAGGGGAGCAGCTTCTTCACACTGTGATCATGCTTTCACCAGGACAGGGAAAGTACCTCCATCATCTTGAGAAAAGCCCTTACTTTGTTATACTATTCAATGTACTTCTGTAACATGGGACAGAGCTGTTTGAAGTGACCCAGCCAGCATATTGCAGGAATTTCTGCTGACCTGGGGTGCATGAAAGGCCATCAGAGCTGCCAGAAATCCACCTTGCTCTCTGGCTCCAGTGCAGACATTCTGCAAGTGGGGAGTTAAGGAGGGTGCATTTCTTCATCTCACACACAGGTGGGTATGGATGGACCCATGGATAAATATTCACAATGTTCTTTGCCTTTCTCCCCTGTACAGTTGGAGACTCTGGTTCTGAAATGCTGCACCACATGGATAGATCTTTCTGGACTTTCTGTCCTTCACGTAAATCACTGCCCTGATTTTGCTGCATAATAGGAATCCCTGAAGCTGAGCAGGCAGGAGCTAACAGAGGAGGGATGTGGTTGCAGAGGAATGGTTCTTCTGAAAAGGAGAGCTGAGGGTGAACCCATGGAGAAAGTGCTGCATCACCTGTGGCCTGCCACCTCATATAACAAGGGTATGATTTGCTAGGAGAGGCACAGAGGAGAGCAAAGAAGTAATAAAATTCTCATTACAAAAACAAATGATCCCCTTCTCTGTGGCTGTGATAGTGTCCAGAGCAGAAACACAATAATGATAGTCTCCTCAAATATGGATGCAGCGATGCTTAGGCACTTCTGTAAGAGGAATACATAAATAGAAAAATAAAAGTCAGGCAGTTCATTCTTTCTATCAGTATTCAGCAGAAAGCACAATAAGGCTGGATATCTAGTCTGTATTCTCAAAAATCTCACCTCTCTGCTGCACACTATTTTCTGTGGCAATCAGTGCAGTGCTAGAGATTTGGCTACCTCCAATTAGGCACAAACATAGTAATGACCTACTTTCCAAAGACATCAAGTGCTTGCAGCTCCCAATAGATCTGTGTGAACTTGTTCCTTTTTGGAAACAAAACCTCATGCTTCTTTACAATCACATGGGAAAATATAACTGCAGCTGTTTAACTAGGCCACAATATTTTCTCCCAGGTGAAGTCCACAAAAAGCCAGGTTTCCATCTTCAGTTTTATGAAATCTCTGTCTTTCAGCTGCTGCACGGGAGTACTGTGAGTAACTCATGCCCACTGCTGTTTGGCTCAGCACATGAAATGCAATATGTAAAACACCAGCCGTCAGGCTTAGCGACAGATGAAGGATTGTACAGTAGAGATAGGAGGTTTGCTATCCTCTTCTATCACTTGGAAACATGAGCTTTACCAACAAATCCCGGGTGCTTTTCAACATCTGAATTTCACAGCACATCTGTCGTGTCTCTGCTGATGAAACTTGCTTTTTTGAGAAATGTGCTCATGTCTGGGTCACTACTGTGGGTACATCTGTCGTGTACAAAATAGCTAATTGGAAGGGCTACATTAAGAAGGACTTCTAAGGCTATCAATACACATTCTCACAAACAATGCTTGATTTTCCTGATTCTGCTTACTATTGGAGTTGCAGTCAAGTGGGTAGGAGGGAGGGAATAATAAGAAGAGTCCTGCCACTTAGTGAGAAACCGGTCTGTGGCATCCCGAATGTGGGACTGTAATGCTTGTTATATTACTTTCCTCTTGCTTTATAGTTAGTTTGGTTTTTTTTCCAACAGAAACCCCTAGAGGGAACACTTTGTTAAGCCATATCACGAATAACAGTACCTGAAGAGTATTTCTGTATTAGTGTATGGAAAATATCTAGCTAGAGAGTGAAGAGCTCTAGAGGGAAACTGTTTGAAGGTGAACCAGTGATATGGTCAAACAACAAAAGAAAAGATCATTACTAGATCTGGTGAATAAGTAACTTGTCTCTATATTGAGACATAAGTCTCTGTTGGTTCCTTTCTACTGGTTGTGGTTAAGCATCTGGAAAGGAAACAGAAATCCTTAAGACAGCACATTATCAAGCCTCAAGAAGTTTGAAGTAGGTACAGTCATGTCTGTGCCCTTCCTACTGTGCATCTTCCAGTGTTACTACCTAGTTACATGAGCAGAGATTTATGCACCATTGATTTTTTCTTACAGCTGACAAGGCCAAAGAGAATGGCAATGGGGAAATTAAACATAAAATGTTACCTTGACTGCATCTTTAAAAGAATCACTCCACTAACAGCACCAAATTAACTCCTGCAAAAATCATAACTCAAAGGCCCTTGGGCATGCATAACATTTTGTATCACAGTATACCATGGTAACTTTTATGTCTTATTGTATACGTGTACTGTGACTGAAATACAGTTACTGAGAAAACCATAATTTTGTATTATCCTGACTTATTTCAGCATGCCAAGCCCTGCCACAAGATTGCTAGTGCATGGGCTTTCCTATTTATAGTGACAAAGAATATGCCCTGCTGCTTTTTGTTGGTCAAGCCTTGTGCTTATAGTAGAGTCATATTGTGGGGCAACAAAAGAAGCCAGCAGATTCAGTTTCAGGAATTCAGATTGCTAGCACTCCATAAAATACTCATACTTTAGATTTGGACATATCATGGTTGTTTTACAAGACTGGTTTTAAATATTGACTTTCTCAATATGTTTTGACTGGTAAATACAGCTAAAGAATAGATTCTTGCTGTCAAATGTACCAAACCTCTCAGAGTTGATGCTGAAGGAGAGACATCAGTTCAATTCTCATTGCTCAGCTGGACAAAAACTAGTAATAATTACAGTAATAACTGTTATTATCAGACTATGTGATCTCCTACTGTTTAAACTGCCTTGCTTCAGCAATTAAATGCAATTGCTTCAGCAAACAGGTTCTGTCCTCCAGGTCAGGTGGAGCTGATGTGTCCTTCAGAGCAGGCAACACTGTCCACATGTGTATCATTTACCACTTGATAAAGACCACGAAAATCCTCTGGGCCCCATATGATGCCCTTGTGTCCCTAAGGCACAATTATTGTTTTGGTTCTCCTGTTCTCTACCAGTTGAAGTATCTGTAAGAATATGAGGGCTATGCTGTCACTTACCAAAGGGAAGAATTTTACAGTATGAAACTAAACTTAGCTATTGCTTCTCTGTGAGAAGTTTGCTGGGGTAGCTTGGAGCAGTGTGAAAAAGCAGGGAGTAAATTTCAGCACAAATTTTTCTATGCTGTCTTGTAGGAGATGTCCCCAGGGAAATGTATCCTCAGCACTGCTCATTCAATTTTGAATGGGACAAATCAAAGTGAGACATTGAGATGAGCAAGCTGTTGGACAGTGTGGCATGTCAAGGGAGGAGGTGCTAGAGGTGGATGATGGTGTTACTGGAGCCTGTAGCCCAGCTAAAAAAAGGGCCTGTGCTTGGTGTCAGATAAGGAAGCAGCTCCTTCTACTTATGCCTGGCCCTCATGAATCCCAGGGGCCACACAGTTGGAAAGCAGCTTGGCAGAAAAAGCATTTGAGAATTAGAGAGTACTGCTGGAAAACTGTCCTGGAAGAAGTTAATTTTTAAAAAACAAAAAAATATATATGTTCTTAAAATATTTGATTTTTTTACGTGCTGTACAGCATCCCATATGAATCCAGTACTGCCTGTTCAATGAGAAACTCAACTGTCTAACAATGGATGAATAATGCAGTGAAGATATTTCTTTCATCTACCTTTCTTCTGTGTGCTAGAAAGTCTCTCATGTCTATTGGTTTTTCATGGGCAAATTCTTGCTATAATCTCCCATGCCTTACAGAAAGCCAAAAAATAGATTCCTCCCACCAAAACAATACAATCCCTCCCCTTTATTAACCATCCAAAGCCAAAATACTGTGGAGAAGAGGTCTCTGGTCTTTCAGCCATATGAATGCACAAGATCCTATGACTCCCAGACAAAACCAGAAACTGGAATTTAAAGTAGCTTTCCCCTACTTTTGTTTTTCTCTCTTATTTCACACATGCATTTTTTTAACTTGTAATGCATTAGCTTCAATTAATTTGAACTTTTTCTTCACTTTGTGGGCATGAACAGCAGCTCTGACACGTGCTTGGTAAGGGTATAGTTTCACTGAAGTGAAATCATCTAATCAAGTCAGTACTAGAGTGGCTTTGGTTTTACTTGAAATTGCTGCAAAATTATTTGAATGACAGCCTTACAGAAAACTATAACCTTTTTGATTGTTTCCTCAAGAAATACCACAAGATTATCTTGCCCCATAATGTCACCTTTTCTAGTGTAACATGGAGAGGAAAGCCAGTCATTTGGGCTCACGGACTCCAGGAGCAGCTGCTGCCCTGTGCTTGTGCTGTTCCCTGCAGCAGGTGCAAGAGCAGCCTGGCTTTCCAAGGCTAACAGAAATATGGGTGCTTGGGAAAAGCTCAAAAGGGTGGGCACCTTGCAGGGCACGATGCTTGGGCTGTGCCACCTTGGCACAGCAAGTGGAACAGAAAACGCCACCAGGCAGAGTCTTTGGCTGACACAAATTGCCTTAACGTCAAGAACACCAGCCTTTATTTCACGCTGTCAAAAATCATCCATCAGAGCAATACAAAACACCAAACAAACCATGGAAAAACAAGCCCATGTACAGTCTGTGGGAAAGAAGCAAAACTTCTTTCTCCCAGAATCAGTCTTTGCATATAGATTTCTCATTTTTACAGGTAAAATATTTTCCCCTCATAGATATAACTGTCGTAGTTATAGAACATGATATTTGCTTATTGATGGAAGAATCATGATTGCCTGACATATTTGAAACCCCCCTCCAAATATAAGTAAATGCAAGAAAAAGTGGTAAGAATTTGAGCACCCATGCCTTTAAAGAACTAAAATCAAGTTGTGTCTAACAAACTGATATTACAATTCTTCCATTCTTCCAAAATTTCAGTGTTACTAACTGTAGCTGTTATATAGCTTAATTGCGAAGTAAGAATAACAGTGTACTACTAGTAGCTTCTTTACTCTGGACTTCATATGCTTGCTTCAATCATGATAAAGCATTTTACTGAATAACAGCAAACCTATCACCAGGTTGAAACCTTTGTTTCCTTTGTTGTTCTCACTATTCAAATACTTCTGGTTTTGATTTGCCAAAACATTCCTGAACCAAAGCTTTGAAACACAGTGCAAGCTGAAGCTTAGAAAAAAATTTTCTTCCAATCTCTACAAATCTTTGCTGACAGTTGAGCCAAAAATCTCTATCCAAATATCTGCAAATGCTGAGAAGTATTACCTCTAATCCTCACATTTCGGACCCATCTCTAGTTGTACTAAAAATAGAAGAGCTGGGTGGCTTGACATAAAGTGTCAGACTATGTAAACTACTCTGAAATTGCTTGGAATGATTCATTCTCCTACTCTTCTCTTGCTTCTCAAAGCCAGGATTTATGAAATCTTATTTAAAGTCAAACCCATACCATTTTTCATCAAGTGGCACTTGCCCTACATTATTTCCAATCACCTTGTGTCCAGTACAGTCCACTAATACTGAGAACGTCCTTTGTGTGCTGTTGCTGTTCTCTTCCAGAATTTGCTTCCACTCTGCCCTGATTTTCTACAACTATTGAAAAACTTCAGTCACTACAGGATAAAAAGGTCTCAGTTTGCAAGATTATTTATTTTTGCTTGAGCAGGCCAAGAAGCAAGGAGCAGACCTGAGTACTAGTCTCTCTGTTTCTCTCTGTCCCAGAGAACTGGCCTCTAGTTGGAAACATGCCTTTGCAAGGGCATCGTGTCTGAGGAAAAAAAAGAGTTAGGGGGATCTGGAGGGTTAAGTCTCTAATTGCATGAAGCCACGAGTCCAGTACTCCTATCCTGACTCTTGTGAAGGGCATCCTGCTGGAGCTGAGACAATCTGCAGGGCACAGGATGAGACAGGGCATTGGTACTTGTTGGCTCTTACTTGGATGAAACATGAATATCCCAGTATCAGGACAGTGACCATTTTAGCAGGGCAATATGATGAAGCAAGCCCACAGCCTGGGTGGCTGCAGACAAAAGACAAACCTATACCCTAACCTCTATAGGTCCTTTGAGAATCTTATGCTGGCCCTGCATAGAATGTATTCTTAAGTCCTTTAAGCCAACTTTTGTCTCATCCCTGGTTATTTCTTTGTGCTATCTGAGACTGGGGCTGAGCCTTGGGACACACAGGTACCCTCTGGGCTGAGAGTGTAAAATGGGTAAAGGAAGCAGGGAGGAAAGGGAAAGCAGTTTAACCTGGCAAACCAAACAGTTTCTCCTTCTGACCAGCCCAGTTAGGAACTGGGTTGTTCGTCCATTCAGGGAAGGTAGCTGTGGATCTAATTCTCTCTACTTATGTTGTCCTGAATCAGGGTTACCAACACTGGGGTGAGTGAGAAGATGTAACAAGTCCTAAGGGAGGAGAATTGAAATTCCATGTTCTCTTCTCTTTGTTTAAAATGAGTGAAAGCTCTCAGCATAGAATAACTAATAATAATAATAATGGGTAGCTATTAAAAGAATATTATTTAAAGCAACTTTGGACAAGTCACTATATTATCCCTGTTCTCTGCTTTAGATGTCTCATTTTACACGCAAGTCATTTAAACAGGATGGGGGACACCAAATGTAGACAACTTAAAAGATTTTGAGAAAACAAGGAAATGTACTGGGAAGTTTTTACCACAAGTATCACAAACCACCTTACAAAATACAAAGGAGCAAGCCTGCATGAAAACAGCCCCAGGCTCTATGAATGTAGAGCATCTTGCAGTATAGGTCCTGCTCCAGTGAGACTCTGCTCCGTGGCAGTCCAAGATGCCCTTGCATGGCTTGAATTAAACAGGTGTATAAAGAGGAAGATTAAAATCTGATGGTTTGCATCAGAGGTCAGAAAATTCATATTCAAGAGTGGCCCTTAAATGCTGAGAAACTTGTTTGTTTGTTTGTTGTTGGGTTTTGGGATTCTTTTATAATCACAGAAGAAATGCTAAAGATTTAACTGTAGAGAAAAAATTATTTATATTGACGTCTGTGCCTCTGCAGTATTCCATACTCTGGAAAGCAAGATAATGGTTTAGAGCAGAGGAAGAACAAACAACTGAGTACAAGGAAATTTCCATAGTATTTTTTAGCAATATTGCCAACTGGCTTTGAAGATTTAGACCCTATCACTATCCATTTTTTTGGAAATAACTTCTGAGAAGTCCAAAGACAAATTTCATCTCATTACAGTAATTGCAGCTATAGTCAGTCCAAGCGATTCTCAAACGTTTATCTGTCAGCGCCATCCACTTAGTCCCTGACACTGTGGCCGGATGGAAAACTACTGCAGCTAAACAACATACTATATGCAGATCACTTTGATTTCTTCAAATACCTTGCTGCAATGCAGAGGCAGTTTCTCAACAGTTTCTACTGTTTTTTGTGTACTCATGAGAACACTCGCAATGGAGTCCTAAGCAAAACCATTCCCAGGGACAAACAGCCTCCTGTGCTGGCTTATAGAGGGAAAGGTTTGGTTTTTTTCCCTTTATTGTTTTTTAGATTTATTTGCACCTGAGTGGAAGCCTGACTTGCTAGGCAGAATAGGGGGCTGTCAGAACAGCGGTGATCGGTGCTATAAAAAAAGTGACACAATATAATGGGCTTGAGCCTACACCTTTAAATTAGTGGCATTTTTGCCTGTGACTTCCAAGAAAAAGTGGGCCAATTTACCCAATATTTATAAGCCCAGGAGAGTGCTGAGAATGAGGTCCAGCACAGTAAGAGGCACAGCCTGCAATAAACCAAGTGCCGCATCCATGGCAACCCTCAACACAGTTAATAATTTTTCAACATAAAAAGAAAGATATTTATCCAGGCCACCGAAGGAGAAGCAATTTACAAAATTGACTGAAGTGAAGGCATTTCACATCTGCTGTGTTTTTCATGGTTTTGGTCTTTTGTTGGAACCTTACTTGCTCACTGGGATGCTCAGAGAGGGAGGATAGCCTCCGGCAAGCATTTTGCCATGCCTGGGCAGCCGGTGGAGTGAAGTGACCTATAGAGGTCACTCCGCTTCTCTTCTCTACAGACACACGTCCCTCAGCTGGGGTGCAGTCATGTTGGGCACTCCTCGAATACACAGTGATTCTTTTGTGGACCAGGGCATACTCGGCTTTGAAAGCCCTGCCCACTTCAAAAGAGAGAGCAGAACAAATAATTAGGGTCTGAATTTTATAGGTATGAAACTGAATCTGGCAGATGCTAAATGCTTCCTCCATGGTCCTGGGCAGAGCTAGGAAAAACTCTCAACATACCCCAAGTGTCAAGCCAAAGCCCAGACCTAAACACCATCTTTCCTTTAAATAATCAATTGTAATAGTTGTATTTAATGCAGCATTTCCCATACCAGGGAGATAAAATATTCCTGGCTGATATGTTGGTCAGGCTGTTCCATACTGTGTGCAAAACACTCCATATGTATTATGTGCTAGTGTCCCTACTTTCCCAGTAACATTCCATTTTCCCTACTCTGCTGGTGAAAGGCAGCAAAATTGCTCTCATCCCTTTCATCCCTGAAAGTAGTAGGCTGCCTCCATAGAGTTCTACTGAGCAGGTGTATTGCAGTTTCTTTCCAAGCTGGGCTGGTTTATTTCTCTTCCAAATCACTACTGTCAGATTATGTCACCAGTGGAACTCAAATGAAAACATCAAGTCCCTACCATATGTTCATGTATTTGTTATTTTATGAAACCTTGCTGCATCTGGACAAGTCAATCAAGGTTAAACATCCTTTTATTAAGAAGTTCTGTTAAGGACATTGGCAGATCTCCTTCTCTGCACTGGTGATTTTTGTGGGCTGTGTTGGTTAGTACTAAAACTGAGATACCACCACAGCAACTCCCTTGAAGCAAAGACAATTATCTTGATTCCATCCCTGATTTTGGACAAATCACTGTACTAAAGGCTACAATGAGCTGTACAAAGAAAGCCCTTTTTGTTTCCCTCAAGAATCATATACAGAAAGAGAACTGAGAATGTTCAATTTCTGCTGGAGGGATGGTTATGTAGGACCTGTCTGTCTCCTTGCAAATGAACTGCTTTCCACAGAAACACAACAATCTGGTAGTAGTCCTGCACTGATATGTCTCTGAGGGCATTAATTCTCCAGTGTGTTTGCAAACAGCCATGAGCAATGCCCAGCAGACATGCATTGGAAAAATACATTGAGGCTGTGATGCCTCAAGGTTTGGACACAAACCTAGATGGAATGGCTCAAGGGAGGCAGAAATATTAACCAAATGTGATGCTAGGTGAGGTATTTGCAGAATATAAGTTCAGGGAAGAGGTTTGATAGAAGTACATGCTGCACAGTGCTAATAATATTTTCTTCACTACAACCATTATGAAAATCAGAGAGCTGGACCTTCATTTCTTTGCAGCTTGAGGTGTTTTCCACAGACAGAAAAACTCCACTGCAGTCAGACTGCCTAGAGGCAAGGATGGGTGAAGCTATACCTTCTTCCTGCTAAAGTTAATTTATATATATAAGACAGAGGAATACACCCGCTAGGGATCCACACCTGAAGACCAACACAACTAACACAGTTTTAGCAAAAAATATGCTCTTCAGAGTGCTTTTCAAGTTACTTAGCATGAAAAGGGTCTTATTCAAGGAGTTTCACTCAAGTGAAAAGGCATCTAGTTAAAAAAAAAATCTATAGCACATAAACACTCAAAGCCATTTTTATCAGCAGATAACAGCTTTACCTTATCACCACAATTTCTCTGAACATGGGAGTTTGAAAACAGAAAAGTGAATTGACATGAAAATATTCTTTGGTGACAAGAAAGAGGCAGTAATGTGACACAAAGAATGTCCTTAGGACCAATTTGCTTCCCTGTATATCATGATTTAGGGAAATGAATAGACATTAATGTGAATAATTTTTCTGACAAGGCAAAATGTGGAGTTGCCAGTCCAGCCTAAACGATGTTCAGAATCATGCCACTATATTAAGAGAGAAGGCAAATGAATGGTTTATGCATATAAATTCAGTGTAAGGAAATCTAAGGTAATGAGGCTAGGCAGAATAAAAAAGGAGACAGGAGGGAAGGGAAAAGGAAATATGCTCTCTCTGGCCATATGCTTAGGGCACTGAGCAGGGAGGCAACCAGATGGTGTGGCTCAGACTTTGAAGTATAGTTCTCCTACTTTTAACCGATACATTAATGCACTCTGGATATATAAGATATTTTACAAGACATTGGGCACTTTTTTCCATGAAAAGGACAGAAATTATTTAATCATCTTCTTTTTCTGAACCTACATGTTTCTTGCTTGCTTAAGGTTGTCCATCTATGGATATGTTATGAGCCTCACTCCAGAGCCAGGTATTTGCCTTATCAAGGCTTCTTTTAAAAGATTAAGCAATTACTCCTTCTGATCTTTGGAAAGGGCACAAAAAAAAAAAAAAAAAAAAAAAAAAAAAAAAAAAAAAA
>VZRH01003881.1:519867-534395 GCA_013397555.1 Urocynchramus pylzowi
CGATTATCCCTTCTTAATTTTGGAAAAAAAAAAAAAAAAAAAAAAAAAAAAAAAGAAAAAAAGCACCCAAAACACTCTAGAGGGAATTGTTTGTTCCGGTACTTTTTCAGAAAGCCCTTTGATATGGAAATCATTGGCGTTAACTCTTGCAGCCTCTAGCTGGTAACTCAGATAAGGCGTGCAAATGCCTAGACCTGTCACCCACTTTGATGGGTGCTTCCTCTTCAGACCCATCCTCTCCCTCTTCTCTCTGGCAGCTGAGCATGCCCACCAGCACAAGGACTGTAGCTGTGCAAGACACGATGAATCGCTGTTGCCCATTCTCCCAGGAAGGGCTGGTGTGCAGGTACTGCTACAGAGGACAGAAGAGAATGTCTGAACCAGAGGCCGTCGGCACAGGCACATCTGCTGAGACACACCCTGGTAAATGGACATGCCACATTACCAGCAGATGACCTGTCAGCAGGCTCATTTGCTGACTAACCCACTGTCCCGAGGGACACCTTGGTTTGTCTGCCATCATCACTGTTGCTCCAAGATAGAGCCAAAGGAGCTGTGGCGAGACTATCACTGCTCACACAGGTACCCCTGGCAGTGTGTGTGAGCCACCCTCAGAGGTCAGGAAAGGGCTTCCCAAAGCCCCCTTGGGGCTGACAAGCAGCACCTCGCAGTAAGATCGAGCATACTGTCCTACTGCTGCATCATTGCAGTTGTTGCAGACCCTGCTCTGGACCTTTGCTGATTCTGAGGATTTATTTTTTTTTTTTCCAGAGGGTATATTTTACACTGTTTGGTGATCCATCCCTTGTGACTGTTCTCATTACATAAAGCCACTAGTCTTCCCTTTCAGACCAGTGGGGCTAGGCAGACCCAAACCACTTTGGTTTTGAGTACTAGGCTTTCCCTCTTCTTGAATTGTCCTATTGCCCCCCATCCCACATATCCACTTCTATTTATTTTTTCTCTGGGACCTGAATGTTTCGGGGTCAAAGGGAAATGTACTTAATTTTGTTAGGACCAGATTGATGAATAGGTCTAATATGAAGAATGTATAAGAATAGTGTCCACAGTCAGACACCCAGGGAAAACTAAGAAAAGGACAAAGATATATATGACACATCTCCTGAGTGCTATCCCCACCTTCACCTATTTTCCACTCAGAGGATTTCCAGAGCCTAATGTAGTTTGACTATTTAGTCACCTTCAAGAGATTTCTCTTACAACTATTTATTCAGGCTTTCAGATGTGCATCCACCTAAACCTTTTTGCGTCCACATCACTCAGTCCTTTGTGGGATGCAGAATATCAAGGCTGTTACTTGGTGAGGCAGTGTTTTGCTGGGGAACAGGTTATGCAAGCATATGAGCTACGCATTTACTTTCCTAGGGTGATGAATTTCAATGCATTGGAAGTTTTTTAAACCCATCTAGAGCAACAGCAAGCTGCCTTAGAGTCAGAGTCTGAAACAGTGAAGAAAAGGCCTCCCAGAGAATGTAAATGGTCAGATGTACCTCTGCATCCCTGTTTTGCAGTGTGCCCAGTTATACCTGTACCTTCTCTTCACCTCCTCCAGGCACTAGCAAGACAGACTGTAAGAATTCAACACTATTGTGTTTCAAAGTTATAAACCCCCACACTCCTTAAATGACTTCTCCTGGTTCAGAGAGAAACAGCTACAGAAATTTTGAAATATTTCTCAAGAAAGTCGGTCTGAACCAAAATGACCACACAGTTCCTCAAGATACTGTGGTCAGATTTCAGCAACCATCTTTTCTCCACCTAGGCAGGGAAGAAGTGGAGAGGAGACAAAGCCTCAGAATGGAAACAAAAACATCAGTGAAACCAAACCCCCAGAGCATGCTGGACACACAGGTGATACTGCAGAGCCCTCAAAACAAAGCTGTTTCTGACACCAATGGAAGCAGGCTTACACCAGGATCTCACCCAAAAATCCCTTCCAGCATTAAACTGATAATATATAAAATGACAGCTCTCCGTGTTGCAGCCTATTAAGCATTCCTGGAAGATCCAGTAAATCAAGACAGATGCAAGAAAACTTGGATTAGCTGCAGCAAGACCACTCTAAGCCACCAACTTGACGGGTCTGATGGAGGGGCCAACTGTCCTGTCCTAAGGATTCCCTCTGCTCTGTGGGGGATGAAGAGGGATATGTGGCTCAGCTGCACCCAAAACAGCACCTTTTATCCACTCAAAGTACAAAAAGCTGCATGAGAAAACCATTGCATACAATCAAAACTTGGACGCTTTTCCTCCTGAATTTATGGGGGAGAGGAGTGAAGAGCTGGCATGGAAGTTAATTAACTTCCTTTTCATACATAATGATTTAATCCAGTCCCACCAGAGGAAAGGGTACTGGTCAGATAAACCCAACTGGGAAAAAACCATAGACAGAAATCTGTAGCAATTCAGATTTCTGACATCACAATTCCACAATCACAATTCCACAATCCAACGTCACTGAACGCAATATGCCTGGGGCACATCAACTGAACAGCAACTAAAAAAGCAAAATTTAGGATGTGCAAAGGAAGCAAACAGATAAGCAGTGGTATTGTCTCCCTTTTAAAGTCTTGCACAGTATGTGTTTAGTAATGCATCCAAGGCTGGATGCTGGGGTTTGACAGACTGCAGGCTGCTCCCATCAGCACCTTTGCTGTCACTTCCACTGCAGCTCCGTGCAAGACTCCCTCTTGCACATCACCAGGGGGCTGAAAGTGCCCTTCCTCTTGCCTAGAGTGAGGGGGAAAGAGGAGGAGCTGTCAGCTGACAAGACAGGGAAATTGCTTTGGCTTTATGCAGCAAACAGGTGCTGGTCTCTCCATAACACCTCCTGTTGCCCTCCCTACAGCAGCTCCCCACCCACTCCACCACACATGGCTGTAAACTGGGCTGTCCAATCAGGTTTTTTTCTTTTGTGCCACCATCAAGTGGCACACTGCTTTATCCTGTGCTTTAAACTCTGTGGTCAAGATGTTCACACAAATTTGTGCTCACGGAGCTGAACAGCAGTACTAAAATCACTCTCCAACACACTTTTGTCTGCTAAAAAGTCCCCTGTCACAAGGATCACAACTTGTATGTTATGACAATTGCAAGGAATAATGGAGATGGCTTAGGATTTTTTGTTTTGTTTTGTTTTTTTTTTAATGGAGACAGAGCAGTAAGCAGAGATGCTTGTCTTAGAGCACACTTCCAAATCTTCCCCCAGGCTACACGAGCCCAGCCTCACAAGCAGTGTGGGGAGCTGGACATGGAATGCCAGTGTTAGAAGCATGCCTCGAGCTGGATGCAGGAAAGCAGGCAGCAGCTGGAGCTGTACCATTTAACTTCTCACATCAGTTAGATGATACTTTTGCAGGTTTTCACACTTGTTTGTAATATGCCAAGGCTTTTTTCTATGAATACCTACAAATGTTCTGTCTCATAAGAAGGACATCCTTCAACTGTGCCATTCTCTCTTGATAGTTTTAGTGAATTTTATTTTTCTAATTTGAAAATTCCATTTTTTACATAGAAACAGGACATTTTGTTACAGCGTTTTTATCTCAGCACACTTTCACTCAATCATAGGTGTTTCACATGGGTTTGCTTTCCCAGCTTTGATTGTTTAGGCTCCTTTCTCCATCAGGTGATGCATTCATGCATTGCCTTTCCTTTACCATGAAAAGCAACTGGGTATATAGCAAGACACCCTTGTGAGATACTGTGTCAAAAGAAAGTGGTTTTCATGCTCTTTGAAAAAGAGCAAAAATATCTAGAGCAGAAGGTAACATAAGAAGGAAGTTAGAACAATTGTCTGGGTTATTTTGCTTTTCTACAGCTCTAATTCATTGCTGCATGATCAGCAAAAATCAGGCAGGGCAAATGGGCAGTAATTTGGAAAACCCAGGAAAGAACATAATGTCTGAAACACTTAGAAATGCAGATAACAGATTATACTTGGCAAAGCACTGAGATACATTTTTTAAGCTCAGAAGTAGATGTGGACTCTGTATGGAAACCACTCTGGTCTCCTTTCAGAGATGAGGCACAGATATTTGCAACTGGGGCAAGGAATCTATCTGGGTGTCCTTGGGTGTGACATTATGAGGTAGCATGTTTTCCATCATGATCACAGATAGTCTACTTCCAAATATTGTTCAGTACAGAAGGAGCACAGTGCCCTTCTGGAAGGCAGAAAATGAGGACATGGAAGGCTCTCAGGACAGCCAAGCCCAGAAGGCAGGTTGCACTGAAGCCTTTTCAGGCATCCACAAAGAGCAGTTCTGTGGGGCCAGTGAAAACTCAGTCAAGGTTTCTTGTATGCTGAGGTGAGTGGGGAAGACTGGACTGCTCAGTAAAGCACACAGAAGACATATAGATGATCTCTGCCTATGCAGGACGTCTAAAGTCTACAATCTGTCAGACTAGTGGTCTGTGCATGACAGGTTCCTCCAAGGTAAACCCGGGCTTGACACAGCCAGCAGGTAAAATCCCTGTGTTGTGATGAAAAGTGTTAACCCCACACTCTTCATGGGGGGTTCACTATGGGTGTGCAGCAGTATTGCTCTGTGTGCACAAGAGAGGCCATTTGCAGGACTCCTGTCATTAGGCAGCAAGGTGGCTGACTGACATGCAGAGCCACAGAACTGACTGGGCCTGAGTTGGCCACCAGGCATTTTTTAAGACAAAGTTTCATCTCCTATCAGCTATCACTGCCCTACTGATAATGGGGTCATTTCCAGTTGCATTAACAAAAGATCATATTTTGATTTAATTATAGATTTGCTACACTCATGCCTGTGGTGATGGGGATAGGACATTCAGAGATTTGGGGAGCAGATCAGAATGTGGATGTCGAAGCAAATTTTGCTTCTCAGACCCACCTCTTACAGCAAACAACTAAATGCTCTTGAGCATGCTCCCTCTTGCTGAGATATATGGGCTTTAATTTCTTCCTCTGAGGAGCTAATTAATTTCTCACAGAAGTATTATCATGTGCTTTTAGCATTTATGGATGCTTTATTTTAAAGTGCTGGTCTTCCCAGAAGCAAAACAGCAACACTACATAAATCCAGCCTGGAGTCTTTAAAATATTCTAGGCTTAGTGTGTCCATGGCTGATGACAGATACTGTCTGGTATGTCCAGCTGGTATGCCCAGGTAGGATCAGGTAGGTGTTTATAAACCAAGAGTAGTGTTAAGTACAAGCAGGCATAGCACAGTAAGTACCTGACAAATGGCCACACAGAGTTCCTGCAACAAGAGAGAAAGATAAATGCAAAAAAAAAAAAAAAAATTACAGACACTGTAAAAAAACTCTATTAATATTAAAAGGTATCAGAGCATATAATCTTGTAATTTTTTGCCCTGGTCAAAGCAGAATCCTTCCTTCCTGTTGCTGGCAACATTGAGTCCATCCTTGGCAAGAGTTTAATACTTAACAGTGGCTCTTGTCACCAAAGGTTTTGTGGTGTAAATACATCAGGACACAGAGCAGAGAAAATGAATACTATCATCACTTTACAGGTGGGCAACTGAAGCCTGAAGGGAAGGAATTTGCCTGAGGTCATTGTTAGTCCTGTCAGTGCTCTTGGTCCACACCACTTCTCCATTGTTCTGTTCTGACAAACCCTGCAGTGCTTTTATGTGCTTCTTTTGGAATTCTTTTGGAACTATTCCCACAGGTAAATGCTCCACGTTGGCAGGAACATCTTCCTGATGTGAAAATGCTCAAATTTAAATGGAAATGAAGCTTCACAAATTAAAAAAAAAAAAATAAATAAGCCATAAGAACTCGCTAATTGTGCTTGGCTGTGCAACAGTGAAAAAATGCTTCTCTTTCCTCAGGAAGGAAAAAAACTATTGATGAATTTTCTGGAAAACTGTCTGCAAGGTTCATCTTACAGCTTCCTTCCATATGGAAGAAAACTGAAGGTTGCTTTGCTTTTACAAAGGTACTACAAGAAGCAGTAGAAAGGACAACATGTCTTGGGAGACACTCCTGCCAGTGCTAGTGGAAAAGGACAAAGAAGATGAGCAACAAATGGTGACTCTCACACCATCAGCCTCCACCAGATAATCTATAAATTGCTTCAGAAACAGCTGTTCCCTCACCAAAAAGTGACTAACTGAAGAATTCACTCACAAATATCTTCTTTTCCTCAAACCTTCAGCCAAAATTAGGGAAATAAAGAAATGCCATCAGTTGCCCTGGGGCTCAGGAAGTCCACATAACTTTGGTCCAGGCAGGTCCCCTGCCATCAGCAACCTGAAAGTCCATCAGCAACCCCTTAGTATCCATCTGGTGAGGGGAGTATGGCAGAGAAGTGGTTTGATGAAGGGCTGATAATGGAACACCCAGGGGGAACAAAACAGGAGGTTAAGCTTTCAGCCTTCCTCCCTTTCTTCTTCAGGAGGAGGGAGAAAGGAGACATTTGCCAGCATGCACATAATTGCTGCTTTCTCAGAGGTGACACGTGAGCAGATTCGTAAGGAAATGTACCTGAGGCCAGAACAGTGTTTGCACCTGGATTACTTCAACCTGCTGATCCACCATGATTGCATACACACCACTCTACACTTGCAGCACATTTCTCTTTTTTCCTTACACTGTTTCTCCCCGATGTTCCAGCACTAGTCAGAATGATCTTATCTCCATGGTACTCCAGATGTAACTAACATCTAAGTGTGCATGCAAAGAGAACATTCTACCTACCCAAGAGAGAAGCAGAATTTTTTTTGGTGGCCAGATTTCTGGGTCTAGAAAGGGGAAAAAAAAGACATTAATCACTTTGAAAGTCAGTTTTCTGACCTCTAGGACAACAAACATTGAACAATCTATAAGGGTTTGCTCACTAACAAAACTGAGCAAATGGAAACCCTGAGACACAGGAACTGAGTGATACAAGGAGCCACTGGGGCTGAAAAACTCAAAAATTAATCTAATGAAAAAAGGAGGTTTCCAGCTTGAAACAAACAGAGATGGAGTGTGCCCTGCAAGTGCAGGTTTAAGGAGAGCAATGAAGTTCTCTTTTACCCCTTTCATCATAACTGTCTTCTGGGTGGGAGAGCTGGGGCAGTTGTAGACCTTCTCTCTTTCTTGGCTGTGGGAAAAAAAATCAACAACAGAGATTGCATTTAACTCGATTCATTGTCAGTGCTCATTAACAAAAATGATAAAAGCACATCATGAGGAGGAGCTGCATGAGGAGGAGCTGCTAACAGATGCCTTCATTGTGAAGAAGAGTTTCTTACTGCTTCCCATTACAAAAGCAATTGCATTAAAACGTATCTCACAGCAGCAGCATAAAAGGTGAAGACTAGATTGATGGCAAAGCCAAGCAGTTCCTTTGAGAACTTTGTAAGAAGTATTTAATTTCTCCCTCCCTCCCAATTCCCTTAATCATAAATCTGATCTTACTAGACTGAGCATGTTTTGGTTTCTTCTCCCTAAAAGTACGTGTTGCTACGTTTCATGTTGAACCTCCCTTTATTTTACTTTGACTGGACAGGAGCACGGACCTCAAGAGCATGGTGTCTGGGGACAGCTTTCAAAAAGCATCTGTCTCCAGCAGCTCCCTAAGCACTGGAGAACAAATCAGGATTCCCAAAATGCAGTCAGCCTTCAGGAGCAACAGCAAGGACAAGGAGAGGCACATACTGAATTTTGTGACCAAGCACTGATTATCACTTGACTGTCTTAACAAGATCAGGATTTTGTTTCTTGCCAGCTTTTACTGCCAGGCTGCTCAAACTCGCTCTTCTGCCGAAGCATATGCCTTTTATCTTGTGCATTCTTTTTCATCTACTCCTCCTTTTACCTGCTTCCTGCTCCCAGGGCTTCTATTGGAATCTGCAATTCCTTTGAGTTTTTTCTGCTAACAAAAAGAAAGAGAAGAATTTCCATCATGGTCATTTCAGGGCAGCTACATTATACATGCCTCTGCTGCCTGTTATCCAACCATCTACAGAGAGCCTCAAACTTCTTGTGGTGGGATATTGTACCTTCTCATGTGTTTGTAAGCACCTAATTTGGGAACCCTTTTTACTTGTTCCACTTTCATAGGAATTACTGCATGGAACAACTGAATTCATGGGTTCATCCAGGCTTGGATATCAGGCAAAACTAAGCAATCCTGAAGTTGCCACACAGTGCTAAGAGAATATCAACAGCATAGAGCTAACACTATTTAGATTGTTTTATTGCAGGGAAGTATTAGTATTACTGGGTTTCCCCCAGCAAATGTGCTACCATGGTGGCTAGGTAAGGGCTGGTATTGTCTTCTCTGATGACTTTGCCTGGTGGAAGCACCACAGTAATTAAAATAGATCTGTAGTGCCCCTCAGGTGTGGGGGTAACTGTACTATTGCAAGCAGTAGATTTACTTCAAAATGCTTGTTGCTCTAAACTTTGCATTATAATTCAGCTTCTGTTTTTATAGTTAATGCAGTGCATACATAAAATCATTGCACAGCTCTTCTCTGCAGAACACAGAGCACAAAATTTAATCTCAAACCACTATAGAGAACTGAAAGAGGGGCTTTTAAACTGGTCTCATAGTTCCTGCTGGCACATTGTATTTGGAGCCTTATTTGGGAGTGATTGCTAGAAGGAATACTTAATCCCTCGTGTTCTGTGGGGTTGGAGGATTTCTGCATTGCAGTGCAGTTGGGAAAGGGGAGAGTCAGAGTGAGAAGCCTAGTGCTGGGCTCTGTACTTAGATGTGGTGTTTTGAAATTCAGAAATCTGCATAACCTTGTTACTTAAAGGAAACTACAGTCTAGTGGTGAGGTGAAGGGGGAGTATGGTTTAAAGTGTCACTTGAGCTCTGGCCATGAATAGAGAGCACTTGCTCTGAAAATAAGCATGTAGCTGCAGGCTTTGCTGCTTCTGCTCAGGCTGATGCTTTGCTTCTTACTCTGCAAAGTAATACTACGAGCCCCTTACAGGTTATTAGGAAAGAGAATTGAAATTAAAATCTGGGGTATGCCCTACAGCTTTGGTCTACTGAGTAAAAGATAAGCTACTCCTGGAAACTGCTGAAAAATGAAATGGGACTTTCCAAATCTAGATGTCATTTACATTTCTGTGGTTGGGTGATTATGTGACAGAAAAAGAAGCTGTTCTACATAAATATGAGGTGCTTGTTTGTTGCTGCATAAACCATATTAACTGACAATCAATAGCATGTGCTTCATGTACAGCAGATGTGGAAACATTGTGGATACTATATAAAAGAAACACAGAATAGAGGGCATTGCTAATACTTACGACTCAATTAGTTCAGGGTGCTTGAGCTGCTTGTGCAAGTGGTTTATTTTTATCTGCATGTCCTTAAAAGTTCAAAGGAAAAGCAAACAATCTTAGTATTAGTCCATCGGTCTGGTGTGCAATAAAAGTCATGTCAGAGCTTATTAGCATGAGACCAGCACCAGTGCTGCCCTTGCAGATATTGCATCCTGCTCTCCCAAATTTGGTCTCATAGAAATCTACAGGAATCTACCCTCCTGGTATTAGTTTTATATTGCAGTAACTTTCTGGATGACTTATGTTCCCAATAATACAAGGTTAGTTGTTTTAAAAATACTATTGTTGGTTTGCAGACTATGGTCTGAAAAACTTCTGACCCAAAACTTCTCAGTGTTGCATTATTTTTGTATCCTGGAGACTAATGGCCATTCTACCCTCCACACTTTTACCTGTGCTAGATTTGACTCTATTACATCTCTATTTGATGCTCCTGTAATTACCTTTGTAAAAAATATTCCAGAATGGTGATGGTCTAAAGGAAGAAAGAACATATACTGTTATATGCAATAAGATGTCATACCTTTAAGACTTTTTCCTGTTTTTTGATTAATTCTCTTCCTTCCAATATTCTGTTTTTTTCCTAAAAACCAATAAGAAATATAACTTGTTAAGGGAAAAGTTTAAATATTAAAATGACTCTTGGTTACATTTTCAATGTAAAGACACTACTCAAAAGCTACAAACCAGCACTTTATATCCTTCAAACATATATCAGAAGTGAGGATTATGTGATCACACTGTGTGTTTGACAGTTTTTCTAGCCCTAGAAATTGTAGTTGGTCTCAGCAGTGAAGGAAAATCTTACGAAGAAATAAAATTCCTATCTGTTTGGTAAAAATAGGCAACAGGATGGGAGACAGAAGCTGAAGCTGGTGTCCATGCTGAGATAAATGCTTTGAGGGTGGCTGTAACTTTTATCAGACCCAGAGGATCTACAGAAGCAAGCTGCTTGTGACCACTGGGAAGGCATTTTTTCATTATCAGCAGGAACTAATGCTCTGCAGTGCCTGTGTTACGTGCCAGACTGGTGTGACAGGCAGCTCACTGAGGATCAGAGGTGCTGCAGAGTCACCTGCAGCCCTGCTTAGCCGTGCTTGTGTGAGCTAATGCTGAGGGGAAGGTGGCAGGGGGGACAACTGCCTGTGCAGTCGTGGACTTGGACAAGATGCCACACTCAACCAAGCTCCTGGTTCTTCCATCACCACAAACATTGCACGGGGCTCAGTGACTTATGGGATGCAGAACACCCTGAGCAGAAAAACATCCTCAGGAGTTGGGGTGTGCAGGAACAGCCTGGAGGCTGGTGGGACAGGAGCTGAGTGTGAGCCCCCAGGGTGCCCTGGCAGCAAAGAAGATCAGCACCTCCCACCCCTGTGTGCAGAAGCACAGCTAGAGGGAAGGGGCTCTCTTCCTCCCCTTGGCACTTTTTAGACCATGTGTGGATGCCACATTCCCCATGATACCTGATGGATGTCAATGAACTCTGGTAAGGCCACAGAGTAGCCAGAAGGATGGAAAGGCTCTGTCCCTGGGGTTTTTACAGCCCAGCTGGATGCAACCTTGAACACTGTTCAAGCTTTGTGTGGGAGGTCAGACCAAACACACCACCCACCCCCAGTCCGTTCCCACCTGAAATATTTTGTGATCTGATGACTCTGCTGACTCATAAATCAAGATGGCATGGTTTAGGGGGGCCTTTCCTATATAAAAGTGTTGCTTGTCGGTAGCTTTGCATGAAATCACAGATGTATGCACCATTTCAAAACTTTGCTGTAGATTTTGTTATGACAAGTGCTTCCATTTAGTTGTTTTGTTGGGGAAAAGATCAACTGTTCCTACTGCACAAAAAGAAACAATTCAACCATTCAAGGGGAGGGGGGGAGGCAGGAAAATTAATTTGTATGTCAAAACACTCTGTTTTGTTTAGCACTGCACTTTTTCAAAATCTTATGATGGTTGAAGGAATATGAAAGATCTTAGTTCTAGAAGGCTAATTTAAATCCCAGCTGTGTGTTTAGAAACACAAGACACCTTCCACTGGAGGGAGAAACCAAGGTGCCAGCTACCCTCATGCTTGTATTTGTTCCTATGGTAAAACACAAGAAGAAAGCCTCTTGTCAGGAAGTCATAGTTGTGTCCACAAAATAAGAGATTAGGAAAATATACATTTGAAAACTGTTCAGTTACCAGATGATATTTGTGAAAGAAAGGTGGACTGTGTGAATCTCTTTGTGGATAACTGTGTGTATTGGGACCAAATAATTTGGGATCCACCTTGATCAGCATTAGAAGAATCCCCAAAGACTCAGTAAGCCACAAACTCGAATCTGCTGTGACTCATTCAAAAGTCTGTTCTCAAGACATCCTTGCACTCAGAGACAGCACTGACAGGGGAGTTTTGTCATGCCAGTGACTGCCAGCAAAATCTTTGTTGTGCCATTGTCTGGACAGAGTTGCACATCACAGAGCTGCCCTGGCATGATCTTCATTGCTCCAGGGCAAGTCCAAACTTAAATCTATTTTTAATAATTTTATGGTTGACTCTCAGACTCTTTCATCACATATCATACCTATTTCTTTTTTCACAAGACCTTTTTCATACCTTTTTAAGTTTCTTATTCCTTTCTTCCAATATTTTCAATGGCTCCTGCAAACATACCTGTGAATAAAATGGGTTAGCAGTGGGTGAGGGCGGACAGAACGAGACACAAGGCAGTCACGGGGTTAGTGAGATGGGAGACCAGACACAAGCCTTGATGTAAGATTTGCAGGTCTCAATACCTAAATATATATAGTCTTAATGTTAATTATGCTATTTGGTTTTATTCCTTTCAGAAAAACAAAAACAAAAACAAAAACAAAAACAAAAACAAAAACAAACCACAAAAAAAACCCCAAACAAATCAAACCCTTCCTGTGCCGGTTATTTGGGTTTGGGTTTGTTTTACAAAGAAGATGGAGGAAAGGTGTGTATGTATGTGTGTGTTCATGAACTCAGCCTACAACCTATACCTTACTGCAGTTATACATAGAAACCAGTGAAAGAGCCAGCTGAACAAGCAAAAACATCCTCCTGCTTGTTTTTACCAATAGCAGCAACTCTAGTCTGTGGCATTCTTGTGCTCGTGTCTAAACTGAAAAGTTTATAAATGAGGAACTGGATTTTTCCCTATGCGTGTAAAACACCTGGTGTACCAAATGCTATCCCTGGCTGAGGACTCTGCATACCACAGGTTGGTTCTGGTTTTATTACCAGCCAGTATCTTCCACCCACATTCTTCCCCGGAAAAATGCTCTTGCTCAAGTTAACCAACCCTTGAGAAAAAGGTGTGTCGGGACATTTCTGGGCACCAAGTAAAAATGTGCAAAATGTGTGTGCTACAGAATTTGTCAAATCATTAACAGCAGGGTAAGTTATAATTTGACCACTTGCCTGCAATTTTTTTATGTCCTCTGAACACAGAACATGTTGGTGCTTGAGAAATTTGTATTCAGGGAATACAGCAATCTAAAAAATGAAATCAAATATATATAATTAAAAATTTTTAAAAATATACATTATTAAGAACAAAAACATGCAGTGAATTGTCGGGTTTTCCCTCCATTGTCTTTATACAAGGATTCTTGATTCTTTAGACCTGTGCATTTGGTTCAGAAGAAGTGACAGAAAGTTCCCTTGTGAAGCCCAGTCATGAAATCAACTTGCACAAAAATGTAAAAATTTCTAATTGTCTTTGCAGGAACAGCCATTTTAGTTATGCTTCCCATCAAGTAGATGATTTTCAAAACATGCCTGAAACATTAAGATAACGATAGGTGTCACTTACAAACACTGGAAAGCCGAAGGCTGTTCTCAAGGTCAGTCCTTAAATACTTTTAAACACATTTGGCATTATTTTCCAGTTGTCTTTAATTGTCAGGAAATTCACAGCATTTGGAAAGTCCATAATGTACCTACATTCCTTTTTTTGCAATTAGCTAAGGTAGAATATTGCCTGGTCTCACAAGTTTTCTTTTGACATGTTGCTGTCGATAAATATGTTTATGTGTGATTGTATATGCATGCTCTGCTGCCTTCTCTGCCCAAAAGCACATGAAACAGAGTGTGAAAAGTATTTTGAATCACCTGGGAAAATTCTGCCAACTTCAGTGAGACCAAGGCAGTATAAATGACTTGCTCACATTTTCACCATTAGTCAGTTGCAGGTATTACAAGTTTGGGGTCCTTGGCCAATGACCCATTAGGAGTCTCCATCCTACCTCCTTCATCTGCCTATCCAATTCTTTCTTGCCTGTTGGAGAAGTGAAGCCTGCAACATCTTCCTCTCCCATCTCGGTCTTTGGGGACACAGGTGATGTCTGAAAACTACAGAATTAGAGTGTCAGGTGAAGGGTTACAGCTTAGGCCACTGTTCTGCTTGGATGAAAGCAGGCAAGGCAGAAGCAAGAGCATTAAAACAGAAATTCAAATCTCATCATACCCTTTGCATTTAATTCCTGCTCCACCATGCTTTTTACATGAGATGATGATAAAAATAACTGAATCAAGCCTTCTAATATAACACCACCTTAATCCTATTTTTGACCAACTAATGGTTTGGTAAACTTTCCAAAAAATTTAGTTGCATTCATTTTTTTTCTGCACTTTTTTATTGTTTGACTCGGCCAAGAAATAGGTGCACCAAATATATAAGGAACAACCTTATCTCACATTTATTTTAGCTGAACAAGAAGAAGGAAGCTGAAAAATGGTCAGAAAAAAATGTGTTTTCCTGGTGAGATTTGAGTGGTCTGGGAATTGCCTGTACTTCTGCTCAGACCTACCTTACACAGAAAAATGTCTGCCTCACAACCTTATTATGCTAAGTACTCTAAAGTCATTTCACAGAATCTTAGAATCACAGAATCATAGAAAATGCTGAGTTGGAAGAGACTCATCAGGACCATTGAATCCAACCCCTGACCCTGCACAAGTCACCCCAAGAGTGGCACCATGTGCCTGAGAGCACGGTTCAAATGCTTCCTGAACTGCCAGGCTGGTGCTGGCCCCTGGGGGGTCTGTGCCCAACCACCCTCTGGGTGAAGAACCAGCTTCAGGCCATTCCCTCAGGTCCTGTCACTAGTCACTGGTACCTGACCCTCCTCTTCCACTCATGAGGATGTTATAGACTGCAACGAGGTCTCTCTCCTCTCCTCTCCTCTCCTCTCCTCTCCTC
>VZRH01003881.1:536182-620540 GCA_013397555.1 Urocynchramus pylzowi
CCCCCACTCGCTCCAAATGAACAAATGTATGTAGGGGGTGAGAGGCAAAAGATGGGGATGTACACAGGGTGGCAGAGGAAATGTGAGTGCCTCAGACCAGAAGTGTGGGAACTCTGATATAAACGAAATTTTTACTGAACATGAGAACAAGATGAGAACAAAGATAAAGGAGGTTTCACACAACACCTCTAAAATTCAGGATAATCCCAGCTGATCTAGACACTTGTACTTTCATCCTAGGAAGGAAGACATCCCACACCTTCTCCTCTCTCTAAAAATTGCTTGATTTAAGCTACTTTATGAACCTTGAATCTTGGTCCAATTTGGCCATCCAGGCAGAGAAACAAACTTAGATTTTTGCAAGTTTGCTTTCTGTACTACCCAGTAAATATTTTCTCTGTGAAGGGGAGGAAGTGAAGGTCCAAGGGCCTTGAGACATGCTTGTACCCTACCTCACCTTTCACCAAAATTCACTGCTATGAGACAAGCAAGGAGAGTGACAAATGTAGTGAATACACATTAAAAAAATATTCCAGAAGCCTTTTCTACACTTCCACACCATTCTGCCAGCCAGACTTACTTACACATTGCCCAAAAAGCTGGACCCTGCACTCAAAACAGGAAAAAAAAACCATAGCAAATTAAGAATTAAGAAAAACATGGAGGAAAAAAGTAACAGCTAGAACTAGAGGTCAGTGAGCCTTACTGGTGATGAATTCTTTTCCAAGCACGGTTCCAGTTATGTTGGGGGTGATATCCAACCCCCAAGCCCTTGGGTACAGTGCGGTGGTGCAAAATAATAGTTCCTTAATTAACGGGCACTACTCAGCATCTTGACATTGTATTCCTCCAAGAAGATTTAGTTTTGCTCCCAACTAAAAATCCCTGCCTCCACCCCTGCAATGACAGAGCCCCAGGTGTGGATTTTGCGCCTGTGGGTTTGGTGTTAGTAGGTTAAATTCCCAGTGTCCTTGATGGAGGGGTATTTCCCCCTTGGAGATGGCAGAAGGATGAGTGCTGTGCAGTGTGGGTTGAGCAGGGCAGGCAGGGCTGCTCCTCACACTGCCACCTCAATCTCACCACAGCACCCAGCCCCACTGCCTCACCTGCAGGGTTTTGCTCTTAGGGGTCTCATCCTTTGGCACCACACAGATCCCGAACTCTCCATGCACCCCAGCAAGGTGTAAAAACTTCTTGATTTTAGCTTGTTATTTTTCACCTTTGCTTTGAAATTTCTTTCTCCTGATGGTCATTCTCTCAGGTAGCTGTCCCATCATTGGCACTATTAATTCTTGTTATGAAAGGTATATATAATTTCCCTCTTTGGTTTTGTCAGCAAAGCAGCTAGGCTGCTGAAGCAGAGATTGCTGGAGCTGGAGCAATCAATTTTGTAACACAGGACTGCTTCCTATTCAGGACCCAGTTCAAAAAAGCACTTAGGCAAAGGAATAATGACCAGCTTGAATGGGAATAATAGTGCTTAAAGTTAATTGTGTGCTTTTAAAATTGGGCCTTATATCATGCCAATCAAATAATTAATCTACTCAATTACAAGCTCCTGTTACTAAATGCATACCATAGACTTCTTTTACTCAAAAGGGGAAACATGCAGCTAGGGCCTTGAAAAAGCTATCAACATTCAATAGCAACACAGCAGAGACTTAAAATAATGTTGGCTTACTCCTTGATAACTTTTACCAAGCAGAAAATTCACTGTGCCAGTAGTTCAGTGACAGTCACTCAAGTGCTTTAATGAGCAAATGGACTATATGT
This sequence comes from Urocynchramus pylzowi, assembly GCA_013397555.1. Taxonomy (NCBI): domain Eukaryota; kingdom Metazoa; phylum Chordata; class Aves; order Passeriformes; family Fringillidae; genus Urocynchramus; species Urocynchramus pylzowi. The sequence continues at coordinate 537,956 of VZRH01003881.1, forward strand.
TAAAAGCTAAAGAGGGCTTTTTTTCTCCTCCCTTGAGACAGTCTCAGTGGAAACTGAAAACAAAGTATTTTTTGACATCGGAAGTCCTCAGATTTCTAGTATACATCACAGTAGGTCCACCAAAAAGTAATCTGAGTGACAGAAGGATTAACTGTGCATGGAACAGCAGGAAAGACAGGACGATATCTGCAACATAATGCACATAAAGCTGAAGGGAGTGATTAGAAGTGATGCATTCTTGTGAAGCCAGATATATTTTTACACAGGCATAGTCTAGAAGCAGGATCATGCAACTAACCATATCAGAGCTCTTGCTGACCAGCAGATGATATGCTGTACAACTTATGCTGTACAACTCTATTAAATTAAGCACAGAAACATCCTAAACTAAATAAATTGAAGAATTTATTAATTAAACCGTGTACTTCTATAGGAGATGAAGACAATGTCAAAACTTTCAACTTTTTCAACAAAAACCTGTGTAATGGACAAAACCTGTGATCCATCTGTGTTTGAAATGGTTGGTGCAGTAAGCTGCTGGCTCATGACAGCTTCATTTGCCATGCTATTGCTGAGGTCTGTTTTGAGCAGCCCAGCTAGGCTGTCACTTTTCAGAGACAGTCTCTGAGGAGCTACAGATGCTAAAGTAAGATGAGGTGCTACATGCTAATGTATGAGATTCAATAACCTGGATCAAATTATTCTGCAATCCATGTCTGACCAGCTGGAGCTGGTGTTATTTCCACTAGTCCCCAAATTAATTTCTCAGTTTAATTTTAAATGGAAGAATGATTTTGCTGTTGCTACTGATGCTGTTTTAGATTCATTTTGAGTTAGTTTTGGTGCCTGTGTGCATTTTAGATACATTCTGAGTCTCTGCATCAGCTCCTAGGGATGGGCTTGTGTAGTGCACTGAAGACTTTTTTTGAAGTCCACTGCCGTGACTGCAAAATGTGAACCAGAGAGCTGGCCCTCATGGCAATTTGCACTCATTTTTTGTTGTGTAGGTGTGTGATGTGTTAGCAGGGAGCAGTTATTTTTAGCTCAGCCATCTAAAACCTGTATTCAAAGATGTTCAGCTATGGACCATGAAACAAGTCTGTCAAAATGAACATATTGCTGTTTTTGTGTGTGTATGTGAATACATGCATGTAAAAGACTAGGCAGACAACAAAATATAGCTGCCTAAGATAAGATACTTCTGGCTTTGTCCACTTCTAAGCAGTCAGAGAGATGGGAATGGCATCCTGTCTTTCAGGAAGAAGCCATGTTTTAACTAGAGAGGTAGTGGGAGTGAAGCCTTAAGGCCTTTTCCCATAAGCAGGGTGGTACAGAGGGGCAGTGACTGAAGCAGTAATGGTGTAGGAGGTGAGACAAGAGACCTAGGTAATTAGGAGTACAATGGCTTGGCTCAATTTTTAAAAAGCAACAGATATTTCCTTGAAGAGGCATTGTCTTAATTGCTACCTTAGACTGCCAGCTCTGTCAGGCAGTGATCAACTCAGCAGTGCACAAAACACCCTCTGCACTATGGGGCTCTCCTGCTGAGCCCCAGTCCTCCAGCACATCCACAGTGACAGCAGTTTCAGCAACTCTAGCTCAGGTGAAATATGTTTAGGTTTAGTGCTCAGCAGACTTGATGGAATGTATCAGCCTGATCATCCTATTCATTGGCTCTCCTAAAGAAATGACCAAAACAGTGTGACTGATGCAAATCAGGGAGGCAGAGTCTTCAGGCTGAGCACCCCAGACAGATATGGCTAACCCTAACAGCTTGCTGGCAGCTGTAGTGCCAACACTCCCCCTCTCTGTCCGCTCTCCCAGCATTGGAGAGAGAATTGGAAATGCTGTCTCCCAAAGGGAGGAACATGGCTCTAAGAAAAAACTAGACAAGGAAGAGTTGGCTTTGCACAGCTCAAATTTCCCCATTCCCTGAATTTGTCTGCCTGATTTTGCAGTCTCAGTGGTGTCGTATTCCTGACTTCATGCCTTTACTTCTAATTCCTTTTTCTGCTTGTGCTCCTTTACACGTTATGGCTGTCTTCCTTCCTTGAGACAACTCTGTCTCTGTACGGACCACATACTGCACTCTGTGAAAGTACTGAGAGCTGCCACTTGTAATCCCACACAGGACAGCCCTCCCATCCTCTGGAGGAAGGTGAAATCTTGTGGTTACCACATGCAGAGGGCCTCACTTGAAAAAAGTAAGGGTTTCAACTGTTCTGTGGTACAGATGTCTGTCCCATTTGTGCAGCTGAATGGTCATTTAAATTTCATTTATACAGAGATTTCTCATTTGTGCATGGGTAAAAAAGCCTCCAAATCTGAGTTCATCACTGCTCTGCATCCATCATGACCTCTCAAAATTCAATTTCATTGTTTATTCCACGGTATTTTGAAAAAATTCTGTGCTATGTCCGAGTCTGCTCAGAAAAGGATGTCTGCCATGAATGCTCAGACAGTGGATGCCTGCATTTTGTTTTTAGTAGATGCAGTGCTTAAAGTACTTCCACTTCTCTTCCATGTTCATTTTCCTTTGGGGTTTCTTTGTTCGGTTTTTTTTTTGCGTGTGTTTTTTTTTAGGCTAGATTTGGCAACCATGAAAACCACATGCTAACATCTGAACTGGAATAAAAAGGAGGGACATTTTTATGTCTTTCTTGGATTATCATTTCAACTCAAAGAGTTCCCAGGTGCATGTTCCAATGCTTAAGACCCAGAGAACAACAGAACAAGACTTCTGTGCTTGTTCCAGGCAAGGAGACAGAAAAAAGATAACTCTAACAGTAAAGGTTTGGAGTTCCTTGTGTTTAAAGTTTTCTTTGCAAAATTAAGCCACAGACTTCTGCAGGAAAGGAGCTGACATGATGTAAAATTTCAGAATATATCTCTTGCTTTTAGTGATTTCCTGCTTCTAGTATCTAATCTATCTTTCTTGTATCTAAGCTGCTTCCCTTTTCTCACTGACCAAAGACTTTGACCAGGTTTCACTGATTAGCAGCACTGGAAAACCCAAATGGCAAAATTAGATTGTTGTTGCCTAAAAACTGGCTGCCTGCCCAGAGACAAACTCACTCCCAAACCTGGCTACTGCAATAGCAGAAGTAAAGGGTGGTTTCTATTTCACTCCCAGCACAGAAAACAAATTTTGTCCTTCAGACATTGGAGCAAAAAATGTGCTATCCTGTGCTATGGGAAAGGTCCTTTCCTGATATTTAAGGTCCCCTCCAACCTAAGTCTTTCTATGATTTCTATGATAAACACTCCAGAGAACTCATTGCCACAGTGGGTAACTCAAGGCTTGAGCAGCTGTTTTGACCACTGCATGTTACTCTTCTGTCTTGTGGAAGACACAAGAAATACTTTTAAAGCAAATCCATACCTCCTCTGGCTAGTAAAGGTCGGCTAAAATCAACTGTGCCCTATTCTAACAGGAATCAATAAACTTTTTTTCCTCTAAGAAGGCAATTCATTGGCTTTTCTGTAGAAGTTCAATAATCTTTTCTGTGCTCAAATAACCTGCACACAATCCACTAAACTTTGATTCCAAGGAAAAAACTTTGAAGAAAATAGTAAAAAGACAATGCAAACAAGCATGACTGTACTGAACATATCTGGTAAGGTCTATGAACAGGGAGAAAATTTGTACAAATTACTGAAGACATCTCTCTTGTAAATTGGGTTGACATCTTGATACTGCAACTCTTCAGTCTTCTTGCAGCCTTCTTCAATCTAGACTGTTCTGTTTTTCTCATTCACAAAACATCCCTGGATTGATAAAAGTCACAAAAGGCTGTGGCTGTTTCTGTCCTTTAAAGTCTTATTGACTCTCCTCCTCTTCATTGCTCAAATAGATTCTCAGGTCTTCTGATTTGCTCTCAGCAAAACACCATGGATATATGTTTACAACTCCCATTTTCACCAGATTCAGGCATAGTCCTCACAGAGCAAGTGTTGCTGCACAGGAAACAACACCTAGCTGAAGACTGACTGGCTCAATCACTTTGGTGCTGCTCGTACTTTCTGCTGCACAGCGAGACAGACATTAATTGCAGAGATTGAAAGGAGTTTGCAGCCTGTGGGATAGCACATCAAACAGATATTGGGTTGAACTTCTGGTCTGTTAATGTGCAGTTTCTGGTTGCTAGAGGAAAGCCATGATAACTCAATTGGCAAATTCCAAGCTCTGATGTTGTTCTGATTATAAAAACTTTCTGCAACCAGCTAGGAGGTAGGAGAATGCCTTATCACGTTCATATGCTTTTAACCCTTCAAGTGTTGCTGCTGTTGAGCTGAAAAAGAATCAAATGTTTCTCATCTGAAAGAATAAGATTGGGAAGGAGCAAGAAAGAGAAGGAAAGACTGATAGATCAGGAATTGCAGGTTTGTTCTTCTGGTGACAATGACTTTGTCTTCCCACCTGAACCCCACACCCTTTTTCTGTCCCATTTTGCTCCATTGCTATACTTTATCCTTAATCCTTACCCTGCTGTGTTGTAAGACTTTATTTGAACACAAAATGAAAGAACTGGACACCAAGCAGATATGCCACGAAAGCTAAATGTTATAGTGGTTGCATATTTGCTCAAACTTTTTTCTCTCTCATCATGGATCTGTAGTTAGTGGGAAACTTTGTACAGTTCTGCTGCTTTTCCCTGGAAGTGATAGTATGAATCATGCAGTTTTCCTTGTAAAGATTGAAGAGGCAGTTGAAGGCTGGTTTCTAGTGTGAGTTATTGGCATGTGACTGTGGCACGGTAAAAAATTACTCCCAATATCACACAGATGAGCAACAGCTGTTGAATTAACTGCTGTATCTTTTACTGCCTACCTGAAGGATGTTTTACTTTGGAGGAAGTATGGACATGTCTGTGCCTACAGGTATGCAGCCTTGGGAGATGTTGCAGCAGGGCTGCCAGCTTTTGTGACGCAAAGAGTGGACTTGGCAGTGAGGTTCCATGCCCAACAACAGCCTTCTCTACACACTCACCAGGGCCCATCTGGTAGCCAGGAATCATAGAACCACAGAATCACAGAATAATGATCACAGAATGGCCTGGATTGGAGACTGACCTTAAGGATCATCTAGTTCCAACCCCCGTGCCAAGGACAGGGACATGATTCACTAGACCAGTTTGCTCAGAGCTCCATCCAAAATGGGCTTAAACAATTCCAGGGATGGAACATTCATAACTTCCCTGGGAAACTTGTTCCAGTGCCTCACCACTCTCACAGTAAATAATTTCTTCCTATTATCTAATCGATGCCTTCCTTCTTTCCATTAAAAGCCATTGACCCTTCTCGTATCACTACTTGCTCTTGTAAAAGTCCCTCTTCATCTTTCTTGTAGGCTCCCTTCAGGTACTGAAAGTCTGCAATTAGGTCACTCTGAAGCCTTCTCTTTTCCAGGCTTAACAATTCCAATTCTCTCAGCTTTTCCCCATAGGAGAGGTGCTACATCTCTTTGGATTCACTCCAACATGTCTGTGTCCTTCCTCTGCTGGAGACCCCAGAGCTGGATGCAGCACTGCAGGTGGGGTCTCACCAGAGGAGAGCAGAGGGACAGAATCCCTTCCCTTGCCCTGCTGGCCACACTGCTTTGGATGCAGCCCAGGACACGTTTGGCTTTCTGGGCTGCAAGCCCACACTGCAGTGTCATCTGCAGCCTCTCATCCACCAGCACCCCCAAGTCCTTCTCCCCAGGGCTTTTCTCCATCTGTTCATCCCCCAGCCTGTGCTGATACCAGGGGTTGCCCTAACCCAGGTGCAGCACCTTTCATTTGGTCTTGTTAAACCTCATGGGCCCACTGTTCCAGCCTGTCCAGGTAGCTCAGGATGGCATCCCATTCTTCAGGTGTGTCATCCACNCCCCAAGTCCTTCTCCCCAGGGCTTTTCTCCATCTGTTCATCCCCCAGCCTGTGCTGATACCAGGGGTTGCCCTAACCCAGGTGCAGCACCTTTCATTTGGTCTTGTTAAACCTCATGGGCCCACTGTTCCAGCCTGTCCAGGTAGCTCAGGATGGCATCCCATTCTTCAGGTGTGTCATCCACACCACTCTACTTGGTGTCACCTGTGAATTTTTTGAGCATACACTGGATCCCTCTGTCTGTGTCAAAAATGGACATTAAGAAAAAAAAAAAAAAAAAAAAAAAAAAAAAAGGAGGCCAACCACATCCTGGTCTGCAGTACGAAAAGCACGGGCAGATCTTATCTCTCTGCACATACTTCATGAGAGGCAGAAGAAAAATAAGGAGGTGTATGGTTCCCAGAGGTGACTAGATGTGGGTCAAGATGCAATGGACATAAGATACAGCATGGGAAATTCCAGTTAGATATTAAGGGAAAAAACTACAATATGAAAGCAGACAAACTGTGGGACTTGAGCCTGCACATGATGTGACCTCCATTTTTTGAGCTATTCCAACTCTGCTGGTCCAGGCACTGAGCAACCTGACATAAGCCAGCCCTGCTTTGAGGGACTAGTTAACACAGATGTCCTTCAGAAATCCATATCCTGTATCCTAGGACTATGCAAATAGATCAGGCTTGAAAAAGAAAAGGATAAAGCTACATTCCCATTGAAAGTGCAAACTTTGCTTCTCAAAAATCAAATTTTCAGGAATATTTAATGCTCGATATAACTGCTGACAATGAGCAGCTTCTTAAAAACCCATAGCTGCTTTTTGCTTGAGACAAGAGTTACTGGGTTTCACAAGTCAATGTGAGATTTTTTTTTTCTGGAAACCTTCCTTACGCTTATTGAAAAGCAAAATATAGCCTACAGGTTAAAGCATGAGACACATTAGGTGAGAAGTAGTCTAATTCTGACTCAATAGCAGACTTTTTAAGTAACTTTGAAGAAAATGTCTGAAGTCTTTCATGCCTTTCATAGCTTCTAATATAGGACTAGCAGGCTATCACACAGATGAGACAAATTCAACACTGTTTTAAATTTTTGCATTTGGGTGTCATGGAAAATATTGCTGTACTTTTTATTTGATAAAATGTATTACTATATATTTTTAACATTAAATTGGCTGTAATTTTTAAATGGCAGATCACTAAAAGTATTTCTAAGTTTAACTGGTTATTGGAAAAACAGTTAAACCTTGAAAAGAGCAGTTAGACATTGTTAGAGAAAGTATTGTATTTTCTACAACTATTGCTTTTTATCTTGTGGAATCTTAACATGGGGATAGGACAGAACATTTAATGAGCTTTTGGATTTAAAATCCCCAAGCATATGCCCTTAATTTGGAAGAAAGAGAACATCCTTATTCTGAACACTTTTATTATTCATAGTGAGCTCCTGGGAATGCAACATCAAGATTTTGAAATATGAGTTTGTCCTACCCTGCTACTTGTTGCATGCCAGATTTTGTAGCTATTCTGCTATATCATTGATAGAGAATGACTTTTTGAAATTAAATGGGGTCAAGGAATAATTGCAGCTTTGCAGGTACCTGTGTTTCTCTGACAGATTTCTGATAGCAGATGTATGAAATGGCTACAATTAAGAATAGACCAAACAGTGTATTATAAAGATGATCATGATATCTCATACCAAATTCACACCACATCTTTCTTTTCATGTGCTTCATTCTCTTTGTTTATAAGAAGTTTGCAGAGTGTATGTAAGCATACACACTTCCCTGGAAGACTATTGTTTGATAAAGAGACAGAAGCATTTCAGGAGTACCTGAACATTTTCAGCTTTTCAGGATGCCCAGCTTCAGGGTTGCTGCAGATGTTTTATCACTGTATCCTGAGGAAAGCTCCTTCAAGGGCTGTCAGACCTCCTCTTAGGTATTTTCTGAGCAACTGAGAAAACCCTGTTGAGAGGCTGAGTGGCCTTCATACCACGAGAGAGAGAGAGATACTTATGTCTAGATATATATCCTCAAACACATACTCCCATGTGTTACCTTCACTTTCACTACAATAAGTCCTTTTTCTTTCACCTGTAGCCACTTACAGGAAAATGCATTTTGCAGTAACTGAAAATATTTATCTTATATTGAACAGAAGAAAACACATCTTCATCAATGAACTTGATGAGTGAGATGATAACAACTGGTCCAATCCTGTCTGTCAGCTGTTTGTGGTTGATGAGCAACGGGTGGCACTTCAGGAAGCAGACAGAGCTGGGTTGCAGTAGCAGTTCCTCAGCAGCGCTTCTCTGCAAAGTCCAGGAGTCACATGGAGTGAGGAGAGTGTCCTGATCTGCTGCTGGAGGGTGGCTGGGTAAGTTCTGCAAAGGTCCTCAGCAGAGGCACTGAGGTACTGGAGACAGACCAGGAGGAGGGAAATAGAATTAAACTCAATTGAGAAGGCTGCAGATCTGGATGGAGCTTAATGGTTCCTGGTGGGAGGCAGGATTACAGCAGAGCTGGGGGGAAACATGACAGGAGAGAAGTTAAAAGTACTTTGTGTTCTTAGTCCACTGCAGCAGTTGTGAATGTCATATTTTATTAAATTAGTGGAAGTAAAGTGGTAGTTCAAAAAGTGTATTTTGGGAATATTATTGCAGAAAGGGCTGCTGGTTTCACTTTACAATAGCATCCACATTTTCATAATCCTTTCTGAAATTTATTAAAAGAAAGTGTTATTGGTGTTGCCAATTAATCTTTGTTCAAAGAGTAAGAAGGAAATTTCCATAATGATTATACTGGTTCCTCATTGGCTCCGACACTTTTCATTATGAGTAAATTTTTCAGGATCAGCTCAGATGAACTGATCATCTCAAGTCACCCTGATAAAAGGTTGCCAGATCTGCCTTCACTTTGGCGCTTTTAGACATCACCCCTGATGCTCTCAAGCACTCACACAGCTCAGTAATGAAATGAAACATCATCATGGGCTGCAGCAGCAAGCACCCAGCCAGCAGGTCAAGGACTACAGCTGGCAAGTCAAGAATGTGATTATTCCACTCCATTTACTACCTGTTAGGCCACACCTGGGATGTGGTGTCCATATTCTGTCTTCCTTGTCCAAAACAGACACTGAAAAATTCAGAGTAGCATAGTTTCCCCTGCTGAAAATATTCAAAACTCAGTTTGATGGGACCCTGGATACCTCAGTCTATAGCCCTGCTTTCAACAGGAGGCTTGACAGTAAAATCTCTCGAGGCGCCTGCCAGCCTGGATGTTTTTAAGATTCAACAGTCACAATCCACACAGACTGGGATATGCCTGTTACTTTCTGCAAAGTCATGCAGAGGTACCGAAACTGGCTCTGGAGGAGCTAATTGAAGTGCTGAAGCCTCTAAGCCTGGAAAACAGGGATAAATTTGATGAGGGAGTGTCACTCCAACACAAATTTATCACCAACTACCTATTTAAAACTAGCTTAGATATTTCTACACAGCATTGTGGTCTGAATTGCACACATACCTCAGGCTCACATGGCAACATGCATATCTTCTATATCCAATGCTGTACAGAAAGACCCCCATGAATTCTACTGGTTTACTCTTAAAAAAAAAACATGTGCAGGCTGCTTCTGAATCTGAAACAAAAAAAGTCCAGGGAAAAATACTTCAGAAAAAGTATAATATAGTGCTAGAACCTCTCACCAAGTTAATGAACTTCTTCCTAGCTTAGAATTGATCTCTGTTGCACAGCTGAAATTAAGTTCATGTGAGGATAATCTTAGGTGTGGGCATGGAATGAGGACAGACACCCACTAGCATGGATAGGGGGAAAATCTGAAAGATAAGTGGAGGTAGCTTTTGAGTATTCATTATCTTATTGTAATCTCACTGAAAAGAGTGAAATCTTTCCTCTTAGTGTAAAATAAGGGGAAAAGAGTTTTAGCCAAAATAAGAGACATAAGGAAAATCTGGAGTGGATACAAAACAGGCATTGCTTTATCTGCACTTGCTGAGCAAGAGGTACTTAGTAGTAAATGGTAAGCTCTCTCACCATGAGGGCTGTAGAAATCATTGAATCACTTTCATTGATGATGCTGATTTGATGGTGCAGAGAGAAAAAGGCAGCAATGGAAACTGCTACTCAGTGAGCTGATGCATCTCATTTTCATCTCAGTTGCACAATTAAACACATTAACTGTGTACTTTATTTTCTTAAACTCTCCATATTCTTGCCATTGCTGATATCAACAGGAAAGCTATTTTGGGAAAAGCTTTTCTGTGAAATGTACTTGAATTAGTGCTTAATGTGCTAACTTGAGTACCAGAAGCAATAGGGCTGAAGAGGCATGTTGCTGTGGCCAGTCTAACCTATCCTGTTGAGAAGATAAAGGTCAGGTCACTGCCCACCTGTGGCTGTTTTGCTTTGAGACCAGAGCTCATATCTGCACAGTTGCCCACTGTGCCAGGAACCCACCAAAGTCTCTCTATCACTCCCCTCTGCAAGTGAACAGGGGAGAGAAATTATAAAAAAGGGTTCATGGATTGAGATAAGGACCAGGAGAGATGACTCACCAAATATAGTCATGAGCAGAACAGACTCACCTTGGGGATATCAACTGAATTTATTGCTAACAAAATCAACAGGATAATGAGAAGTAAAAGCAGACCTTGAAAACACCCTCTTTCTGAGCTCTACTTCCTCCTCCAGTCCAGTGGCAGGGGGAGATGGGGCATGGTGGTGTGATCAGTTTATTGTTTCTTTCCCTACTCTGATGTGGGGTCTCTCCCCTGGGAGATGGTACTCCATTAATTTCTCCATCCCCTAGGCAACAGTTCTTCACAAACTACTGCAACACAGGTCATTCTTTCCTGGGGTGCAGTCCTTCACAGACAGCCTGCTCCAGCATAGGTTCCCCATATAGTCACAAGCAGTCCTAGCAGGAAACCAGTGTGGGCTCCTCTCTCCACAGGTCCCTGCCAGGAGCCTGTTCCAGCACAAACCTCCCTCTGTTTCACAGCCTCTTTTGGGCATTGAACTGCTCCAGTGTGGGTCTTCTTCAAGGGCTACAGGTGGATCTCTGCATCCCTGTGATCCTCCATGGGCTGCAGGGGCACAGCTGCTTCACCATGGACGTCACCATGGGCTGCAGAGGAATCTCAGCTCCAGTGCCTGGAGCACCTCCTTCCCCTCCTTCTCCACTGACCTTGGGGTCTGCAGAGCTGCTCTTCTCACATGTTCCCACCCCACTCTTTTCTGGCTCCTTGTCCTTCTCCTTGTCCTTGTCCTTTTCCTTGTCCTTGTCCTTCTCCTTCTCCTTCTCCTTCTCCTTCTCCTTCTCCTTCTCCTTTATTTTCTTAATCTTCATCTTCTTCTTCATGTTATCACAGAGCCATTATCCTCATTTCTATCTGGCCCAGTCTTGGCCAGTGGCACACCCATCCTGGAGCTGGCTGGCATTGGCTCTTAGAGAGCCACAAACTTAGAGGAAGTTTCTGGCCCCTTCAGAGAAGTCACCTCTGCAGCCTCCCCAGCTACCAAGACCTGGCCATGCAAACCCAATAAATCAGGGTTTGTACACATCCTACACAACTCATTTTGTACCATCTTACGTTGGTGCTGTTTGGGTCTTCTCTCCACCATGCTTCACTGGCTGCATGTGGACTAGTTTTATTTTACCTTCTCATCTATCATGTAGGGCTCATAGTATCATAAAGGAATGTCCTGTCAGTCCATCTTCAGCTACTCCTTCATTAGCACTACGGTGAATAATGACATAAAATATTGGGCTGTTATGCTTTCCAGTGATAAAGAAGATATACATAGCCTGGATGAAATGAAAAGAAGGAAGATAGAAAGGGAAGCTATTTCATAACTTATTGTTTTCAGATCTGTTTTTCTGCAGAGAGGTCTAAAGATCAGCCAAGTACAGGGACCCAGTGCAACACCATGGCACAGGGCACTCCAAAAGTGAATAAGAATATTTGGACCAGCAAAACATCATTAAGACCACAAGCAGCATGGCCCAAGATTTTCTGCAGACTCCTGTGTCAATGAAATGGGGAGAAAACAGATTGGGAGGATAGTGGAACAAAGGGCAGGTGTGGGTATTCTTCCACAGCCCAGAACAGCAGCACTTAGCATAAGTGTTTCTACACCTATGGCTGGGCTTAAATATTAAATATTTCAACTGAACTTCAAATAGACAAAAGTTTTAAAAAATGCATCATTAATGAGCTTATTGAGAGCACAATTGGCTTCACACTTTGGCATATGAAGATCCTACTTTAACACAGTTAAAGTTATCATTTATATCATAAAGTTATCATTGCTTATAATTTGCTCAGAATGTAAACCTCCAGATTTAACAGCAAAATGAACCATTTCAGCCCAAACAATTTGATGTAGCAGAACACTTGTGTGCACATAGCCCCTCACTCTAATGTGCAGAGTGTAGCTGTGCTGATCAAGGAAAGGCTCTTGCAAACCAGCATACTTTAAGAATGTAGCATGGAAAAATTCCCTAGCAGTAAATTTCTCCTTTCTGAAACGACAGGAGGAACCTGAATTCCTCTCTAACCCAACTGTAACAGAAACATCATGTATTTAATTGTGTTTATACCAAGGTAGGAAATCATTATCAATCAGTGTTGGCATCAAGCTTGGCTTTCTGTACTGCTCCTAGGCAGTAGTAACTAAGACTAACGCAGGGAGGTTTGTTCTTCAGACAACACATTTTAGCATACTAAGTTTCATAAAAATCTGTATGTGTACATTCAGCATGAAAGTGATCTTTGGTAAGATTATTTTTTTCCATGCACCTGATGATAGAGTTTGCATTGCCTCTGCAGTCAGAAATCAGATGAAATAAGCAATCTAGGAATAAAACAGTATTAGTAGTTGCAGTACACATTTTGAGGGTGAGTAGCAGTAGACTTGTGCTGAAATCCTTTAAAAAATATATTCTTCCTCACAGCATGCTGCCTGACCCAGCAGGCAATTAGTGACGTTAGTACCAAGTTCAAAAATATTTTAGGATGAGCATTGTCTTTTCAAGATGAAGGGAAGGATTTTTTTTCGTCTCAGAGAGGCATATATTCTTATAGAATTGGCATGGTGCTGCATATATGATTTCTTTCTCTGCAGTCTAATGTCATCCTTATGGTAGGAGTAATACATCTCCTTGTCAATCAGCTCCTCCTTCCATTTTTTTTCACCCTGGTGAGAGCAAGCTCCCATAATGAGTGAATTGCTGTGCTGGATTCCTGATGAAAGGCACATCCCCTGGAAAACTTACTGGTTTGCAACAGATATGAACTAGTAAAATCCTTCAAATAAAGGTAATAATAAAGTTGGTGATAGACTGTTAGAAGAGTTGTTTTTCTCTTTTTGAGAAGATACCTTCTCAAAAAGTCCATTTAGGCTGGAGACTGAACAGATACCTTTTGTATGCAGTTCTGATTCCTCCTCCTGCCCTTGGTGACAAACACTGAGGCCAAAGCAGAGTCCAATAGAAAAGAGAAGATATGGCAAAAGTTGGGTAAATTGCGAGTGTTATTAGTATTAGAACAGTTGGTTTCTAGATCTGGGATCCCTCCTGCACTATCACAGAAGAAATACTGCAGATTTTGATGTGAACTTAAGTCTTGGTTTCTTTTCAGTACTTTTCTGAAAGATCTGGATTCTGGGAAGACCTGAACAGAAATCTGAGGAGGTTTTATTGATATGCTATACTTCAACATGGTGCAATTTTGCTATTTCTGTAGGAGGAAAAGGTGGTGAGATAGGCTGAAGGGGAAACAGATTTTCTCCATGCCGCTTTTCCTCAGGTACATTTAAGCAAATTTGAGTAATAATGCCCAGGTATAATAACTTGCAAAGTGGGTATTTTTTCCCCTAAATCAGTTAAAAAACTAGGAGGAAGCCACCAGATGCTTTTCCAATTTTCAGAGGAGCTTAAATTTATGGCTCTGCTATGCAAAGGTGTGTGAAACAAGGAATTTCAAGTCACATTTACTCCCTGTACTTTTCCAAAATGTTCTTTCAGATGTGTCACAGGCAGTATTTCTCACTCATAGGACACCTTGCACTGCCTGGGTGACAGCCACAAATCACAACTGATCCAGAACCCAGGGAGAGACATTTTAAGAAACCTATTATCTATAAAAATGTTTTTGGCTGATACTGATACTGAATGTTTTTTCCTTTGTAGGTAATTAATATCTTTATATTCAAGTGTTTGAAATAGTAAAGCACAGTAGAAATATGAGTCAAAAATAGGATTTTGTTGGTAACAGCTATAAGTTACTCACTCTAATTACATACTGCCTTTCTGCTCTTCATATTAGCAGCTGATCTTTTACTTAATAATTAACTTCAAACAGCCTATCACAATTACAACTTAATAACTGATCAGCCAGTGTTACCTACTAGCCCCAGGCCCACAGCTGGGACTAGGAAGGACTCTGAGCAGATCAAAAAGCAGGCTTTTTGTAAGGAGTACAAATCATTATGAATTGTTATGTCCTCCCTGATTCTGCTTAATCCACATCAGTTCAGTGTTGTCAGGACTATCACTCAAGCTTTACCCACAACTAAGAGCCAGGTTACCCGTAGTCAGTTTAAAGTATCCAGGTGGATCTTATTTTTTGCTTTCTGCAACTTAAATAAGTGAAGGAGAATAATATTTTTCTAGAAGACCCAGCCACCATTCTTGCACAGCTCCTGCCACCCTGTGTAGTCCACTTCTGAATTAGTACTCCAAATCATTGAGTCTTGGCAAAATAAATGTAGACAAACAAAACACCTGTGTTGCCATGGTTATTCAGGGTACAACCTTAAAGTTTGGAAGAGCTGAAAAATCTCTAACAGCATGTATTCTGCCTGAGCATAAAGGGCATGGTTCTCTTTCCTCAAGGACTTCTCACAATCCATAGTAGAGGTACCTTGGTGCTAATCAGCCTCAGGACAAGCAGTCCTTGTCCAGAAATCTGGCCCAGCATCTCATCTATTATTAAACAACCTTGGTCCTTGAAACTGTTGCTGTAATGCAAACTCAAACTAGGTGATGATTGAATCCACATGATACAACTGTACTATGAAAACACACTATCACACTTCTAGATTTTCATGGTATTGCTGAAACTACCAGCAATTGCTCAAAGCTTGTAAAATACATGCATTTCTAGTACCAGTGTTTAAAACCGGTGATGCTCTAAAATAATCACATTCTGCCACCAGCTCAGTACATTACAGCTGAAAATCTAAACATACCTGTCAGGGATCCATTATACATGCTGTGGGTAAATCCTGGCCAAATTGCATCAATTTAGCAGGGAAAATTAATTGCAATGATGTATATTAAGCATTCTATACCTATCTAGATCTTGATGCTAACTACAAATTAGAGACCAACAAAGGTAATGAGGGTGTCTCTCCCAGATCATACTCTGGTATTTCACTATTTGGTTTAATCCTGGTTTAAAAGATTGAAGATTTGCCAACTACAAACACGTAGAAAGAATTCAACCTGAAAAACTCTTTTTTTTGTTTTGACTGCTTGAGGAAATAACATTGTTACTAATCAACAAAATTATATAAGTTGTATGTTATGTAATTATTATAGTGCATCAAAAATATATATCAATATACAGTATTAAAATATTACTTATGTTATAACTTATGTTTAACTATGTGTAACTTACTTTATGTATCAAAAATATTGTATAATTTAAAAACCCACATTCAGAAGCTACCTGAAAGTTTTAAAGATACCTTAGCTTTCTTTCCACTGGAATGTATTCACTCTAAAAGAGACATAGAAGAAGCCAAGACAAAATTACTAATTTTAGAAGGCACTAGTATTGATTCAAGGATATCTTAGCTTTAGTTCTGTCTTTGCGATGGAGTCTTTCACTTTTTGTCTGTATGCCTTTCAACAGATCTTTGAGACCAGTTTCTTTTAATATAGTCTAAACAGTTCTTTAGCTGTCAGCCATTGTTAAAATTGCAAAATGCAAAAAGACAATTTCCATCACATACCAGTCTGTTGTGTAGAGCAGGACTTCCCTTGCGATTTTTTAACCAAATGTGAAGCAACAGGATGCAGTCAGTTAAAACATTCACATGTGAGGTTACATTTAAAAGTTGTATGTCTATACTGTTGCTTTCAAAACCAGTACAGTCAAATAAAACCATATGTTCTGCCAGAAACGTGAAAAGGCACCAGGAGGGCAAAACAGACCTTGCACAGGCTCCTTACAGAGACTCAAAACATGAGTGAGACATCTTTTAACACACATACACCTCACAGTAACCATCATTGCTTGATGAACCTTTGACCCTGGCATGGCTAATCACTTTATAAATTAAATCTTCGAGTTTCCCTCTGCTGCCACTGTGCAGCTGGAGTGAGGGCACCATGTCCCAAGATCCAGACACTAGCTAAAATCCTGGCAGAAAACAGAGCTGAGAAATGGTGCTGGGCTCTAAAGCAAGCTTTGTTTCATCCCTTACACTTAGGTGTCTCTGACCACATCCAAACCCACACTTAGTCAGTTACAATCTAGATCATATGTTGTCCTGCCCTGTTTTCTCAAAACACACCTTAAAATCATCCCCTGCACTCTGGGGAACAACAAACATGGGTCCAAACATGGGTCTTTTTACCTTGTGAGGCTCACTTCTGTGTGTATAATTAATCATTTTAGTGAGTAGTGTAAAGTCCTGTTCAGAAATGGGAGGCTTTGAAGACCTCTAATGGCTAAGAAGTAGCTGCAAGGTAAGGGATGCTGTGATGCTACTAAAAATCTTCCCAAGGTTGTGTGACATGGGCAGCCCTACCCTCACACAGCACAGCTTCAAGGTTATTGTTTTGTCATAAGCTCAAAGAAGGAAGCAAGGCAATGACTCTTTAAAGTATCAGGTCTTTTGCTTTTTGTTCTTAGAGCTACATAGAATGAAGAGCCAAGTAAACAACACTTGAAGAGTGGAGAGAAGCTCTAATCTGTAAGTATACATAGAATGAAAAAAAAAAAAACCTCTTGGTTTGCAAAATTTTTAAAAGAATGTTTGCAAGTTTGGGAGGGGAAGCATTCAGTGGTCTGTGTGTTTTATTTTGAACCTATTTTCTGCACAAATGTTTTTCTCACTGTGTTTGGTAATTTCCTAGTAAGGGACAGTATTGCTTCATTCTTATCCATATTGCTACCCTGTAGTTTTACAGTGTCTTCTAAAACTGGGAGGCAGTGCATTTTGTTTTCATCCATCTTTTGTGTGTTTGTTTAATATCACCCAGTCTCTGTAAGGACAAGAAGGGTTTGTTCTCTCTGTTAAGATACAGATAAGGTGGTAAATAATCCTTTTTAGGAACACTTCATGGTTTCCATTTTTTTGTGTAAAAATAGTGACAATCTCAAATGAAAGAGGACTAACTTAACATGTTCTTCCATCCCATTTGTTCTTCTGTGGACTGAATTGAAACCACAAAATATCAGTATAATGTTGACACAGCCAGCAAGACAGGAGTGTTGAGCTACCAAATGAGTTAGGGGAATCATGAAAAATTGTTTGAAAAAAGTCAATGTCTAAATATAAAAATTTGCTTGATATTTAATATTATTTTATTCTAGTGGTTTTGATTAAGCAGGTTTTTATACTTCAAACTTTAGGTATGTGTGGTTATTTTGAAATGAAAGAAATTCTGCAATTATTCTAGTGGCATAGCCTAAGTTGACATAACACAGCATGGAATTAGAACAGAATGAAATGCAATTACAATGCCCTCAACAGAAAACATTTTGAGATTAAATGAGGATTCTGTGAAACAGATGCAGATTTTTAACAGATTTTTGCTAAAAATTATTTGTATTTTGCACTTCCTCCAACCTAGTCTAGTTCAGTGCAGGAATGTCAATTCTGACAAACACTCATTTTTCAATTTATTAAGCCTGTCGAAAATAGAAATCTTTCATTTGAGTTGAACTTTTTTCTCCTCCAAATTCAAATGAAACTTCTCAGTTGGGTGCATGCAGACAGCAAATGCTTCTTCTGCAGAGCCCAACTGTCAGAACACATGAAAATCTGTGTGAAGCCTGCCAGTCTCTCAGCAGACGTGTATAGGGGGATAAATTTTGCAAACACTTGTTATACAGAGTAGAGCTCAGTGTTTGACAGAGATTGTGAGAGTGTCATTATTTCTGACAAATGAGTGTTTTTTTTAAATAAGTTGATATAATGTTGATGTAACATAATGGTGACTCATGGACTTGGTTGGGAAAATAGCCTGGAATGAAGGGAACAAGCCAGTGACAGGCTGATCTGGATTGCTAAATCAGGCACAAACTAGAATAAGCATTTTACCCCTGCCAAATGCAAAGTTGTTCATCTAACAACCAAGTACAAGTGTAATGGCAGTTCACTGAGGAGCCACAGGTATGGCTGGGATCAAGGGAGAATAAGCCTCTTCTGTCTCATATCAGGTATCTACAGGGGAAGGCAAAATTGACAAAAGGTTTTTAAATCTGAAGACAGAGGCAGAAGCACATAAAATGCCTGGAAGATGAGGTTGTACTAGTTCTGTCCCAAAGTATGGCTATCTTTTTTTCTTTTTTATTTTTTTTTAATAGTAAGATAACAGTAAGATAAAAGAGAAACAAGTTCCTGAAGGTTGAATGAATATTTCTTACCTGGAAAATTTTGAAAGAGATAAAATTGTTTTCATAAATCATAGAATCACACTATGATTTGGGGTGAAAGAGGCCTTCAAGATCATCTAGTTCCAACAGCCCTGCTATGGTAAGGGACATGTTCCACTAGACCAGATTGCTCAAATCCCCATACAACCTGGCTTTGAACACAAACAGGGACTGAGCACTCTGACTTTTTCTGTCCTGAAGAGAGCAGTCCAGGGAAATCTCACAGACTGCTGCACAGACAGTCTCATGAAATGAGTGTGATGGCATTATCCACACTGACAACAGACAAACCTTGAATGCACAAGAATCTTTTTGCTGATCATATTTCTGAAAGAAACTAGCCTCTGGCCTGTTGGCAACCTACCTCCTTTGTCAGACCAAACCAGCTATTTTTGCAATTGTGCCCCAGCCCTTGGCACCAGCAGTTGCTGTGGCATCCAAATGAAGTAGTGCTCACCATTGCCTTGTGGCTGCTCAAGGCTCATGTCCTGCAGAAGTTCAGCCACATCATGAGGGGCTTAACACAGAGGAAGACCAAGCCTGGCTCCAAGACTTGAGCCATATCACTGAACTGGCAGCTGCTAAAGGGGGTGGGAAGGCACAGAAACAAGAAGAGCTGTGTCTTGTGAGGTCCACATTAATTCTTTTTCCATATGCCTCCTGCTAAAGTCTTGAAAAAGGACTTGTAAGTTGCATTTCAGGTCAGTAGATTATAGCTTTGTGAATGTCAGTAGGATAGGAAACCTCACTTCACCAGAAGTGAGCAGCATTTCCTCTGTGAAACATTTCCTGTGTTATGTTACACTCTGTATATTCATCATGCAATGATATTTCAGTGGGGTGCCTGTGCTACTGGGGAGCTGATAATCTCCTATCACAGCTGCTAGTAGCTTTTTTTTTTTTTTGAAGATTAATGAAAATTACATCTCCTGCAGATTCTTACTATGCAGAGATTTAACGATGACTGTAGAATTCTGCAGAAACCTGCACTTCAGCGACTCAGTTGCCTATTTGCAGACAGAAAGAGGGCTCTTGCTGCCCCCTGCACTGGAATGTCTGAGTAAAATATCATTTATCTGACTTCTGCCCATCTGTTCTTACTGCCTTCAGTTCAAGTTTCACTGCTGGCCTCTGAAGGGTGACAACAAGAGGTTCTTCCTCTCCAAGTGCAGCCTTGCTGCTGGGTCTGCTCACACCAAGACACATTTCCAGTGTGTTCCCTCTCCCTTTGTGACACTTTTAAAAGTTTTAAACTTGAAACATGCATTTTAAATCAAAACCATGTGATAATGCCTCTTTTTAGAGACATCTTTTCAAAATGAAGTTTAACAACTTGGAGAAACCGATGAAGAGCTCTTGTTAATCCCATCTGTCTTGCATGGTTGTGAGGATGAAGTGACTCAGAAAGGAGAACAGAACTGGAAGGAACTTGCACCATTTCTGATGCAAGAGCTGCAGTGTGCCAATCTGCAGTGACTTTGATAAAAAAGCTCCTTCACTGCAACCCATTGTAATTCTCTTAATGTACTGGAATTAGTTGTCCATATAACTCTGAAATGCAAGATCAAACACAAAAGGTCAGTAATGCCAGCAATCAACACATCATTTTGAGATATGGCACTTCTACTGATTATAATAAGATATCTGGAGGCTTAGATGCATTGGGATAGCTAGAGAATAACTTTTCAATGTATGAAGAGACCTTGATTACTGTGAGGGTAAGTGCTTAGAAAGATTGCTAAGAAACAACACAAAACACCTGCTGTGCATAACAGATATTCATTCCCCACTATGAACAAAATCAGTTTATAAGACTGTTATAGGCTTTTATTCTTTTCCATAAGAGTGGACTTTCATAGCAGAGTGGTCTGCTAAAAAACTTTTTCCCCTCCCAACTTTTCGCAGTTTGTGCTACCTAAAAAAAATGAAAATAAAGCTGAAACATCACTCGTACAAAGAGATTGAGGAACTACTTTCTGAAGTGAAAAGCATTTGAGTATTAAATGAAAAATCATAAAACCTCAGGGAAGAAACTCCTTCTTGTGTTGTGGGATTCACTAGTAAGATGGATGACTTACCAGAGTCAGTTTTAAATCACAGTTCAAGCAGCAGTAGCACTATAACTGTGATAGTACAGAGCCCAACACTCTTTAGTTTTCCCTGCTTATTTCCTGTAACTGCAATGTGAACATCCCCCGGACATTTTTACAGATGCAAATATGCTTCAGGATAACACCCTACCTGAACTCTTCCCCTCCTATATGATCTCGTAGTACTTAAAATCCAACAGGAGCTGCATTTAGATTTATAAGAATTATTTCTAATCTCTCTTTTAGAATGTAATATATTAAAAATTTATAGCACATTTTTCAAACTTGCTATTAACTTGCATCTAGCTTCTGCTTGGGTCAGACAGTATGATTTACACTCACTCAGGATGTCCTTTCCTAATGTTTTCTAGCAGCCCATTTCATAATACCCAGTTACTACATGTAAGATTTGAAACGGCCCTGAGAATCTACCTGCACTTCTTGGCCTGGCAGGACCTAAGCAGGATTTCCATGGAGTCTGGGTATCCATGCTGTTTAATCCCTTGCTCAGAGAAACTGTCCATAGAGAAGTTGACTGTAATGTGTTCAAAACTCAGCTCTAAGTAACAAACAGAATTTGTATCTTAGATAGAACAACATATGCTTGTTATCTGGCCCTGGGAAGGACAGATTTGTGTTGCAAATAAACAAATTGATGAATGAGTAGCAGAATTAAAATAATATCTCTGATCTTCACTGTAAAAGCGCGCAGATGCTCAGAAGAGAGGAGAAAAAATAACACAGCGCAAAATCACCACAATGATGTCATTTCTCTAAGGATCATTTCTCCCCATATCTTATTGATTTATGCTTGTTTTTAGGAGTATGGCTGGAAATGTCATAAGGACTACAGCAGTTCTCAGCCCAACCTTCTCATCCATTTTTCCCCTAGGCTGGAGAATATTTGGATAAAAGTACAGGTTACAGCTACTAATGTCATCTGTGAGATTTCAGGATTATTCCTTGAGCAAGAGCCAGGTGGGAAGTCCTTCTGGCTTTTTAGGTAGGCCATCTCATTCCTACCTTGCCTTAGTCTTTCCATATTCTTTCATTTCCAGAATATGTACCAGGAAGATTTCAGGAACATGACTGAAGGGACCAGGAACAGCAGTGACTCCTCTTCTGCCTTCGTTCACACCAGCACCATGAGTGCCATACTGGTCACTGTCTACTCGGTTGCCTTTGCTGGAGGTGGAATTGGGTCCATCACAATGTCCTTTGTGCTCCTCAAGATGAACACTCTGTCTGTGACCACGACTGCCATCATTAACCTGGTGGTTGTGCACAGCCTCCTCCTCTTCACGGTGCCCTTCCGCCTCCACTATTACGTCAAGAAGAAGTGGGTGTTTGATATGCCATTTTGCAAAATGGTGAGTGCCATGGTGCACATCCACATGTACCTGACCTTCATATTTTATGTGATCACGCTGGTGATCCGGTGGCTCATCTTCTTTCAGTGGAAGGACAAGGTGGAGTTTTACAGGAAGCTGCATGCCATTGGGGCAAGCGCTGCCGTGTGGGTCTTCGTCATGGTCTTTGGGGTGCCGCTCTTCTACTTTGAGTATGGACGCTCAGGCTTATACAATAATACTACATGCTTCAAGTTCCACAAAGAGCTACAGCACGAGAGTGTGAAAGCCCTGAACTACACCATAATTGTAGCTGTTGCCCTCATTTCCTGTGTCCTCTTGAGCTTGCAGATTTTTATCCTGGTAAAAGTGGCGAGAAAATTTTCCACCTCCCTCTGTTCACACCAAGAATTCTGGGCCCAGGTGAAAAACTTGATTTTCATCTGGATCATCATAATTTGGTTCCTTCCCTATCACCTGTTCAGGGCCTACTACATACAGTATGTGAGTGATTTTGACCAGTTAGAAAGCTACAATGAGGTTTTTTTGAGCCTGACTGCTCTGAGCTGTCTGGACCTGCTGTCATTTGTACTGAGTGGAAGCCGCTTCTTCAAGCAAAATATGTGGATGCTCCACAAGAGGTTGCCTTGCTGCTAGCATCAGGCTCCTGCAGCATGTGCAGGACCTGGGATAGGACAGACACGGCAAACTCACTCCTCAGCAAGTTGAGGGTGTGCTCTGTAAATGGTGCAACACACTCGCACAGGGCTTTGCACATCAGCTTCCTGAAGTAATGGAACAAACTGCCGCCAGGGTCTCAGCTAGTAAACAGGAAGGTGACCTCAGCAATTTCCTCATGGTGCTACCCAATGAGTTGTGGATGGACCTGGAGAAGAGGGAAGAAAGGTCATGGGCTCTTCTGTCTTACTGTTTTTACATCAAGATTTGTGAAGTCAAAGGCACTAGGAGGAGACTTGAGAATTGCAATGTAGAAACACAAATAAGGAAGCTAGTTTATATGGACTAAGGTACAGATTTTTGAAACTTAAAGATTGATATCATTTTCCCATACATTTCATATTTATTTCCCACAAGCTCTCATAAAATATCAAGGAAGATATTGTTCTTCTTGAGTAGGTCTGTTTGTTTATTGTTAGGTGCAACTTTCTAAGTGAATTGAACTATTAAACCAGCTATTTAAAGCTAAATCAGTGATAGATAGTTGTTTCTTAAAATATTTTCTCAAAATCACTTTTTGAGATGGTATCACTGCAGCAGAAAAGAATTTTATCTTTCTCACTTATGAAAATGTGTCTAAAAATTATACACTATTACTGAAATGGACATTGCAAGTTCAAATAAAAGCTTATATTGTTATTCACAAAATTTTTCAATTAAAAGTAATATTTTACAGTCAGGACAAATTTTTTTAGATAATTCAGACAGAATTTGTCTTCTCTTCAAAAGACAAATATCTTAGGTATCCAAGGCAGCAATGTTTTTTTGTAAATCTTATGTTGATTTTGCGCACTTATGAAGTTATAAGTAGTTACTCACAGTGTCTTTAGCTTGAAAGCAATTCTATAAATTTTTTACCCTGTACTGATGAAAGGAATGAAAATGTTGCTGCTTGGATTGGAGGGATGGAAAAAGCTAGTAGACCTAGTATAGCTAAAAAGCATATTATATCTTGAGGCATTGCCAGTTGCTGTCTCTGAAGACAGAAATAAATTCCACTAAAAAAGATTAAAAATTCGGTAAAATATTTCTATGAAAGACATTGAGGCTTTCATAGCTCAGCTGCTTCATACCTATCCCTGAAAAAGAATATAAATCTTAACTCCTCTAATGCAATACATCAATGGCTAACACATCTTTATTTTTCTTGCCATCTGCATAAGGTCACATTTTTTCATCTAGAGTTAGTGGGATAATAATTTAACCATTTAACTAATTAGATGTTATCAGCTGATCAATTTCCATGAGAGTCTCTCCTCATGATGCTGTTGAAATCCACCTTTTCACCCTTGTGATCTTTCCATTCCTTTCTGCTTCACCTTCAACATCTCTTGCACATCAGACAGCAATTAAATAACAATTGGTTGATCTTGTTGTACTTGTGCAATCTCATTGCTGTGCTCATTGCTTTTGATCCCACCAAGATGGTTACTTTATGGGATCCCATCTCTTCTGTAGTCTTTCTACCTTGTCTTCCTTCCTTCTTGCTTCAAGGTCCTTTATATCTATCAGGATGTTTGATCATAAAAAGGTATTTTCAGGTCAGAGAATCAGTCATGCTGTACAACATCAAAAGGTGGAAATCCCTGAAGTCCATAACACAAGTGAGGTGTTGGGCAGCTCTCATGGCTCACCCTTGGCAAACAGCCTGGACCATATCTGTTAAGAAAGAAATGTGAGAGCTTGCAGTGTGTGTGTGTATCTGAGAAAAATCTGTCCAAGAAGGCTTTTGTTCCTAAAGGATCACAGTAAAAAGGATGACAACTACCAGCCAGATTCAACAGTAGCTGGGGAACTACTTTCAAAACACGAAGGGAATCAACTTGAATGTGTAGCTCACTACTAGTTAACTGTGTGTCATAAAGAAAGCAATAAACTGCTATTATCCAGATTTGTTTTAAAGCTACACAAACAAATCATATTCTCCTTGTGGTGGAGAGGATGGAAATTGGCATAACATTTTTGCTTCCTCCCATAGCAATGTGGTTGGCTAAAGAAAATGCCTTGCATGCATTCTGTGGGCACTGCATAGCTTTGTAACATTCTATTATAACCCTTCTACTATAATAAAGTTATTAACAAACAAAATTACTATGTGCTGAAAAAGTAAAGTCTCTCCTACAAAAATGCACATAAATTACAAGTATTTTATATCTGCATTTGGAATGAAGAATAAAACATGATTTTAAAAACAGTACCTCCCAACTATACAGACCAATAAATCTTGTGCATCCATGTGTTAAAATCACAAGTAATTTAATTCCTGTAAAAATGCAAACATTCACATTAGCCTGCACCATAGCATCACAAAAAATAGTAGTGGCTTTTTCTCCCTAATAAAATTTGTTGCTAATTATGTTAATACTAACTCAGCACAATAACGAGCAAATTAGGGGGTCCAATAATCACATGATTTAAGTTGGTGATGTTATCCAGCACCAAGCCATGCTTTTTATGGGACTGTCTATACAAACTTTATGTCTACCACTTGTCTTGCTTTGTGAGAGTCAGTGTCTGGCAGAGAAAGCCTTCCCCTGCCCTGAGAGAATGAACTCCATTAACTGTGCCAGGAGTTGACCACTATAGAATAAGGGGAATTTCCAGTTACCTTCATCTGCTTGGTCAGAGGCACCACAATCATGAAGGTGACCCTTTTTTTTTTCCCCAGCTGGATGACAGAGGATAGTACTAGGCTAGGAAACAATCATGATCACAAACACACTATTACAGAAGAGTGGGGTAGGATCTGAGGAACAGGATTGGGAATGAGGAGAAGAGAGCAGAATGTCAGCATACTAATGCCACACAGCAACAAGGCAAGGTGACTGTGTTTCTGGACTTCATCTCAGGTTATTTATTTAATCCTTAAGGCTGATAAAAAGTGGCACTCTCACTGATGGGAGCAAACTTGCCCTCAGCCACTCCTTGTTTCCACTCCTGCATCGCTCTCTCCATATGGCTGGAATTTGCCTGCTGAATGTCGTTCAGTTGCATCAGTTCCCTCTCTAGCTCACCAGGGAATCATGGAAAATCAAGTCAAGGCAAGGACAAATACAGCAAAGACTGCATTTTTAAGCAATCCTGACTTGAGTCTTTTATCAACTGTAATCCCACTTGTCTAATTCCCCTTAGGATACTGATCTTTTCTTTCTAGGCACTTTTCCACAGTCTATGTCACCTGATATTTCCATTTCCATGTATTCCAAATAACCAGGGTGCCTTAGACTAAAAGTACTGGTTAAGGAAGAAGGTACCTCCATAGCTGCAGGCCAAGAAAGGGGGTTTGGGGGTTTCAGGCACTTCATGCTTTCTCCAGAGATAGACAGAGATGGGCATGGAAAACCCTGAAGGCAGCAGAGGCAGCAGTTTCTGAACAACAGCCTCAACAGAACTGCAGAATTGGACATTTCTGACCCATAAAGTGTCTCATTTCTGCTGTTTTCAGAGAAATAGGACTTGGCGTGCATTTTCCCTGTAAGTAAACCCTATGGCTAGGACTTGATTGGAAACAAGGGCTGGTTTCAAAAGTCAAGAGGTCATTAATAAAACACCAGCTTGACTTCCCAGACAAAAATTTCAGAAAATTAAACAAAACTTTCTGACACTCAGTGAAGTAATTTTCCTCCCTTGCGAACAGCTGCTTAATAAACCAAATTTTTTGCTGAATAGAGAAATGCCAATAAAGGTAATATACAGTGTCCATTCCCTGGAGGCTAACTATAAGTAATATATAATCCTCTTTTCTCCAGTGAGGCAGCAGACATGCCAGCTGGCTGCTTTCACCCTCAACCAGTAACTTCCCTCTTTGCTAGCAATGCCTCCAGTTCAGGAGTGCCAGGCTGGTTTTGCTCATCAGCTCTTCCAGCTGTGCCCTCAAGGAATGACACATGTGTCTTCCAGTTACTCACATGTGGCTGGGGCTCAGAATCACTAAAACAAAAACTGGGTAAGGTAGGAAAGGCCCACAGTGGGTCATCTGATCCATCCTCCCTGCTCAAGCAGAGTCATCCTAGAGGACATAAGACAGGATTGCATCCAGATGGTTCTTGCTATCTCCAGTAAGACAGACTCCACAACCTCTCTGGGTAATCTGTTCCAGTGCATGGTCACAGTTCCTAGTTCCTCTTCATATTCACATGGAATTTCCTGTGCATCCATTTCTACCCATTTCCTCATATCCTAGCTCTTGACACCATTGAGAAGAGCCTGGCTCCATCCTGTTGGCACCCTCCCTTCAGATAAAAAATTGATGAGGGCCCCTTTCAGACATCATTTTTTGAGCTGAACAAGCCCAGCTCTCTTTGCCTGGCCTCATAAGGGAGAGAATCCAGCAGAGCTGTAGAGGTGCTCCTCTTCGTAGCCCTTCACTGGATCTGCTCCGGAACTCCATGTCTCCCTTGCACCAAAGAATCTACAACTGGACACACACTCCAGGTGTGGCCTAGCCAGGGCTGAGTAGAGGGGCAGGATCACCTCCCCTGACCTGCTGGCAAAGCTCTTCCTAATGCACCCCAGGATACCACTGTCCATCTTGGCCACAAGGGCACTGCAGCCTCATGGACACCCAGGACCTCCAGGTCCTTTTCTGCAGAGCTGCTTTCCACCAGGTTAACCCCCAGCCTGTGCTGGTGCAGGGGGTTATTTTTCCCCAGGTGCAGGACTGTGCATTTTCCTTTGCTGAACTTTGGACAAGTAGGCTCGCATGACTCTGGTCCTTTTAGTGGAAATGCTGCCAGCGCCATAGCTGGGAAGGGTAATGCACAGCCAGCTGGGGGCTCAGTTACCAAATTCAGAGGCAACCCCATCCACAGCAGGGTCGTTGTCAGGAAGGGACACATGCCCAATGCCAACAATACAGGCAAGAGAGACGTTGGCAGAGAAATTTGATAGCATCCTCATATGCTTCATCTGAACCTGTGGGAAGCAAGACCCTGATTTGTGCTCGACAGGGAACACACGCTAAGGGAAGGACTCATGGAAAAGAGCTCATAGGCCCTGATCTGCTTTAGAGTTCTGCAGCATGGAGAAACACAACAAGCAGCCCATGGTTAAGAGGGGAGGCATACCCTAATGGAGCAGTGGCACCACGATCTCTAACAACAGCATGTAGCAATTGCACATAGGACTTCGTCTTCCCAGTACTTTTCCTCAGTGGAGCAAGATCTCACAGAGACTTCACTAATAAAATAACTACAAAAATGTGAGATAAAATAAGAAAGGGCAGGCTATGTCTGCATTAATGGGAAAACATGACGGACAACCTTTAATCATACCCTTGGAGAGGAGAGTCTCACATGTCTGGAGGCTAAACGGAGAGAAACACAAATGGATGCAAATTCCACATGCATGGAAATAGACCACAGTCCCTTTCATATGCTACAGAATGAGCAGCTGAAGGAGAATCCGCTCAAGACATGAAATGCATCTGTACACTAGAAATAACATCACAAAATTTCACATTGGGAGAAGCAGAACATAAGTTAAATTCAGCTTGCAAGAATAAAACTGTCTTTACAGTGAACTGGCCTTTGGAAGTTTAAACCCAAACAGCAGACAACCTGTATATAGTATCATGAATCTGTGAAAGTAGCTATTAAAAAAAAAAAAACCTTGGCAATTTGCAGTTCTTTCATGAAATGACAGTTTCAGCTACATAATATGACTGGGTTTAGGTATTTCAGAAAATAATGGTCATTTTATTACACCCCTGGACCACATCCTTTGCTTGGTCATCACCTGAAATACCTAATGGTTTCCAGAATTTCACAAAACGTTACCTTTTATCACTACTGTTCTAGTAGTGATAGAGGAAGGTCAGGTCAAATATCAATCCAAGGAACAAAAAATTTAAAACTCTTGTACATTTTACAGAGTTGTCCTCAGAAGAGTCTTTATTTTAGAAAATGTAATATATAGTGTGCTCTCTAATATACTGTGGGGTTTTAAATAGTCTGGGAAATAAAATAAAAAGAGCGCTTTCCGTTATCTTTTAAACC
This sequence comes from Urocynchramus pylzowi, assembly GCA_013397555.1. Taxonomy (NCBI): domain Eukaryota; kingdom Metazoa; phylum Chordata; class Aves; order Passeriformes; family Fringillidae; genus Urocynchramus; species Urocynchramus pylzowi. The sequence goes on from VZRH01003881.1 coordinate 566,696, forward strand.
ACCAAGTTCAAAAAGCTAGAGGTCGGATATTTTGCATAATGCATGCCTACTGTTTTCTGTCATTTTGCAAAATAACTGGAAGTCATTCTGAGAAATGATTAAAAATTTTATTAATTTTGCAAAATGTGTGGTTTCATAACATGGCTGTAATGCATGTCAGAAATTGGTGCAAGAGCAGTCCAACATAAACAGAGGGAGTTGACTAAGAATTCTCTCTAATTGCTGAGTAATCATTCCTGAAGTTGCCTCAGGATTTTCAACCTAAATTTAGAGAACAACTGTACAAAAAGAACAAGAAATGTTCCCAAAGAGAGAGTATTGTGCAGCTATTGCTGGAATAAAGACAAGGAAGACAATCCCAAGACAGAGTTGAGCCATGAATACTATCTGCTTAGAAAGTAAGTGTGGAGAGCACACTGTCTCTGGCTTTTTAAGTCTAAATGTATATATCAGTGCTTTCTCCATTTACATACACAGAATTATTTTTAATAAACTGTTTACTATGTGCCTACTTTCAGATATTAAATTCTACATGTGTACACATTGAGAAGTTGATTGAGAGCAGGCAAACAGAAGAGGATTCTCCCTCACGTGAGCATAGAGGATACATATGATATAGTCATAAAAACACATATGGCCCTGGTGGCCACGACTGTGCCATGAAACACTTGTTGTCTAAGTATGCAAACATCACCAGAGATGCTGTTGATCACTTCAAATCCTTCTGTGTAGCGTGCCAAGAAAAGAGAAGGCACTACTTGGAATGATTTCCTGACTGGTCTGTTCTAAACAAAGAGAACTTAGCTTGGGTTAAATTGACTGTCAACATGCAGTCCCTGTGTCTGGGCAGCTTGAAGTGGATAATGATGCACGAGGAGTTCATCACCAAATTTTGTGTTTTCCATCCACTTACATAAAAAAAAAAAAAAAAAAAAAAAAAAAAAAAAAAAAAAAAAAAAAAAAAAAAAAAGCAGCTGAGGTGGTTCTACAGCTTCTTGACATCTCTCTCACTTTTGACGACCCTTTTATATTGCAGGATCATGGCAGAACATAATTCATTACTCAGGTAATGCAAGAACAAAAGTCTTTGTGGTCTCAGCTCATCTTTGAGCATGGAAAACCAGGATACTGTAGAAAGAAAGAACTAGCAGAGCATCCAAACAGCATAGTAAGGAGATGCTTAACGAGTATCAGGCAGATGATAATTCATAGGAGCAGTCAGTGGGAATATACTTTGTGAAGTTTGCTAAGAATTCAGCCCATCACTTGGGAAGAAAATTCAAGCTTACAATTTGAGCTTATATTGCTTTTAATGAATTTACATGGGCAAACATATGCATCAAGTTTTTTTCAAAAATTAACTTAAAAACTGAGAAATAATAGTTCACTGATTTACCAGTCTGCATGTGTACAGGAAAGGAAGGGATGAGGAAAGGAAGGTATTGGGGTTTTTTGTGGAAACTGGAACAAGCTCAGCCTAACAACAAGGTTTACTGTCCCATGCCAATATAAAATCATGATATTTTTTATGTCAACCTGCCATAATGAAGGAGTTAGAAACTGATATACTTCGGATTTGTATTGACTTTATTGTAAAAGTCTTTTACAGCATGAATTTAATTTCATTAGGGAGCAGAGTTAATTAGTGGAGCTGTTTCTGGTACATTGCTAATGTAACCCATATATATGCAGAGTCTCATTAGCTCTGCTGTTATCTCCTCGGTATACTCTGTTATATAAATAAAGAGGCAATTTAATGTAGCACTGCTCTGATATTCAAGAATATGCTTCTTTCAGGGCTGCTGAATGGATGTTGCACACTTTTGTGCACTATGTCTCAAAAATAATCAGCCTGGAAACTCAGTCACAAATAACAAAATGAAAAATAACCACACTTGAAAATGGAGTTCTCATTCTGTCTGCCACTGAGAGGAGACTGTAAATCTGAGCTGATACCTGTTTCACTGAGCAGTATTAATGTTCAGTCAACTAAGCAGTTTGAAAGGCTGAGCCTTCTCTGGTTCTTTTGAAGAGTTAGAGCTCTTTGTAATGCAGCAGTGGGATGTGGACAATAAACAAGGATGGCAAACACCACCAAACTTAACACCCCAATGAATGTGAAGTACAGAAAGCGGCAAAATTAGAAGAACAAATAAAGCACATGACAAGGCAGTTAATTCACAAAGAAATAAGAAAATCCAGGCTGTGACAAAATAGAATCTGCAAAAAGGTCTCAGCAGTTTCTTGATTAAATACCCCAAACTGGTCACTAGTGAGCATATTTAAGTACACAGGGGACACAAAAGAGTGGTAGCAGAGCCATACAAAGACATACAGCATGTGAAATGTATCACCATAACAACATCTTTTACAAAAATGTGTAGGAGTGTGAAACCACTGCAGTATTCGTGAAGTAAAAATTACAAAAGTAATAATTATGTTGGACCAAGGTGGTTTCACACAGTTTAATGTCAAGGGGTATTTTTGCTAGAACAGAAAAATCCTGAGATGATACAATAATAGCAAGGACAAAATCTTGTTCTGGAGGTCAGGATGTGCGTAGGAGCAAATGATAACTTAAATTTGTGTTACAAAATGTTCCACGTTAGTAATTGCTGCCAGTTAGTAACTACATTTAGTAACCAAATTTAGTAACTTGAACCTTCACAAACTTGTGAACACAAAGTAAAGGTGTGGAGGGAAGATTCACCTCTGTAGTGCTGAGATGAGTTTAGATCACAGCCAAAAATGGATAGTAAGCAATCTCTCAAGATCATCCAGTCCTATCCTCTGCTCAAAGCATGGCTAAACTCAAAAGTTAGAGAAGGCTGCCCAGAACTGAGTCCAGTTATGTTTCAAAAATCTTTAAGGATGAAGTATCCAAACACCTTCTCTGGTGTTGGAGCTGTGGGCCTCCTGACTCACAGCTACACCTCTCTCAAACTGTTATGAATGCCACAGAATCCCAGATTCAATAGAATATGCTGTGTTGGAAGGAACCCTCAAGGATCACCGAGCTGGGTGTCCAGCTCCTGTCCCTACACTGGACACCCAAAGAATCACACAACGTGACATGCCTGAGAGTGTTGTACAAATGCTTCTTGAACTCTGTCAGGCTGGTGCTGTGACCACTTCCCTGGGGATCATGTTCCAGTGCCCAACCACCACCCTCTGGATGAAGAACCTTTTCTAATATGCAGCTTAAACCTCCTCTACTACAACTTCAGGACAAGAATACCCTGAACTGTAAAGGACCCACAGAGTTCAAAGTCCAGCTCCTGGTCCTGCACAGGACAACCCTAAGGATCACACCATGTGCCTGAGAGCATTGTCCAAATGTTTCCTGAGCTCTGGCAAGCTCAGGAATGACCATTTCCTGGGAAGTCAGTTCCAGTGCTCGACCACTCTGTGGGTGAAGAACCTTTTCCTAATGTCCAACTTGAACTTCCTCTGACAGCTTGAAGCCATTCCCTTGGGCCCTGGTCTCAGGAGAGAAGAGACGGGTGCTGCCCTTCTGCTTCTCCTATGTGTTCCTAATCCAAACTTTACTTGCTGTACTCAAAGCCCTTATTAAGAAAGAATAAAGTGATCTGACAAACACACATGGGGTTCCATAATCTTACCTTCTTACCTTCTTATTATTTACAAAGCATATTTTACCAACAACCACACAGCTCGCTGCCCCAAGGCACAATTAACTAAATTACAGCAGAGGGGAGGCTGTCCACCATTTCCCCAGCCTGCTGAGGTCCCTATGAACAGCAGCCCCATCTACCAGCATGTTACAGCTTCCTCCCACTCCACACTATCCACAAAGCTCTCTCCTGTTACACAGCTCATGATGGGGACACTGGAGGTTTCCAGATCCAGCACTGAAGAGCTTTGCTGTCAACTGACTGCCAGCTTCTCCCGGCAGCTCTTCTTTGGAAGTCTTTCAGTGCCATCTTTGACCCTCACATCCTTGCTCACCTGATACGCCCCATCTTCCAGTGACCAAACATTTTTTAACATACCCCACTCTGTCCCTGTCTTCTTCTACCAAGTGAGAGTTTTGCTACCAGAGACATGCTTTTAGGAAAATATTAAGTGTTGTCCTTATTACTGGTTCATGCAGAGGAAGTTTTAACCTAGAATGTTTTTTTTCTTGGATTAATCCATATTTGAGACAAGCTTTGCAACTTACTTTTAAAAATTTTTCCAAACAAAAGCTTTCATTTTGAAATTATTAATATTTTATTACATATCCAGAATATTTAAACAGTTTTCTTCACATCTGTATTTTTCTTTTCCTGTACTGGCTCTGGCTGGGACAGAGCAATTCTTCTCCATAGTTGCCCATATGGTGCTGTGTTTTAGATCAGTGGCAAACCAGTGCTGATAACACACCAGTGGTGTAGCCCTTGCTGAGCCAGGCTTTCATGGCACCAACACCTTTTCTCTTTCATGATTCTGCTCCTCTAGCCCATGGGCTGAGGGTGGGCAAGAGGTGGGATGGGGACACAGCTGGGACAGCTGATCTGAACTGCCTGAAAGAATCATCCATACCACATAACAACACACTCAGCAGTAAAACTGTGAAGGGGGAGTTTTGCCAAAGTAGCTGTTGCTCAGAGACTGACTGGGCATCATTTTCTGTGGTGAGGGATGACTGCTTTTGCATTGCTTAATTTTATGTTTCTCTTTATCCCTCTCCACTTATTAAACTGCCTTTATCTTGACCCAAAAGTTTTCTTCTCTCTTTTGCCCTTCCAGTTCTCATCCCCACCCCTCTGGGGAAATGAGTGAGGGCTTAGCTTAGCTACCAGCCAGAATTTAAGACACATTTTTAAAGAAAGAGTTAAAAGACTGTAAAATTCCTTAAACCTGTGGTTTAAGAGCTTTAGTTTTGAAAATAAAATTGGATTTTTAATACAATCTTCTTTTTTTTCAAATTGTTAAACTTGAACATGTAAAGCAAAAAAAATTCCTAAGGCTCAAATAGGAAAAGCCTGTTATTTATTCATTTTTTTAATCAGGAGAACTTGGAATGTCAGGAGGATCTAAAAAACAACATTTGACTTAATTAATCTTTATCCTCTCATAGGCAGCAACTGGTTTATGCTGGCTAACAATGTTTTTGACAGTCTTGCCTAAAAGCATGCTTAGTGAAAAAAAAAAGTAAGATAATTAATTGGCCCTTTCAGTGTCCTCCTTTGAACTGAGAACATAATCCCTGGATTTATCTTTGACAGTTTACGTCTTCTCATATAAAGGAACCAAATTTTAAATTTTTCAATTAATTAAGCCTTTAGGTTTATAGCTAAATATAATGTGTTTAAAGATGCTTATTTCTACTACAATTATTTCTGCTGTTTTGTACATTGAAAATATACATCGAAGCACATAGGTCTATGAAATCTGAAATCTGAAATAGATAAACGTTCTCTCTGATTTTCATCTATACTTTAGATCAAATTTTTATTAATCATACATAAGGCAAATTTTTCTCTCTGTCAGTCTTGTGTTAAATAACTAACTAAATAAATAAATGGCTTCTCCCGTCCTTCATTTCTAGGAACTACTGGTGGTTGAATAAAAAGCAATTAAGTTAATCACTCCATTTTAAACATTCCCCTCCATCCTATTCTTTTGTTCTACGATCTATTTTTGTTATAATGCAAAGATAAGTTCAATAGGACTCTGATACACAGTTCAGTTGGAACCTATCACATATTCCATTTTCACAGAGTTAGGTTAAAATATGTTAATTCACTGCATGGCCCATCTATGCTCTAGGGTAGAAATACTCTTACAATTGCAGTAATTGCTCAAATCCTTGAACTGAGGAAACAAAGAAATAGTGAAAGCTATTGAATGGATCTATGTAGACAGTTTGATGGCACTTAGCATCATGATCAATTTATCATGAGAGCATTTTTGTTGGTTGTACATATTCTGTTTGCCTTGTGCTAAGAGTATTGCCTATAAACAGACATACACACAGCATTCATTGCATTTTATTCCTGTAAACAGTGTGCATAATAGAAGCATAGACATTTCCCAACTAGCAAAAAAGGCAGCAGAAAATTCTGCTGGAACCATGGATGATGGGCTTGCCAGCACAGAGGTTCGTTCCTGGCTGCTTCTGGTGTCAGTGAAGGAGTCAACAGAACCTTTCCCAAGGCAGGGATTGGAAGGAAGTACACTTGAAATACATGGTGGGCATCTCTTTTTAAATCCCTTAAGATTATTCCTGTCTGCACAGTGCTTTAAGCCACTTCTGTTGCTGAGTGCTGCAGACCCGCTTTTTTCTCTGCCGTATTTTCTACTGCTAATGACAGTCATGCTATGGACAAAGCTCTTTGAAGGTGAGTGCATCAGTTTTTGTAAATACAGGGCTCTGTCCAGAGCCAAATGGCCTCAGATTTGGAGTTTCCTCTGTTTGTAGGAGTAACCCTGTCTTTTCTTCAAGGGGCTTGAAGGAAAAAAACTGCTGTGGTGGCATCCACTAACCAAAATGTTCATATTTCAAACTCACTTTTGCTTTTTTAGGCATCTTTGGATATCTCATAGGAAATTAAATCAGAAAAGTCTGATGGCTTGCAGCATGGTTTTTGTATTCAGTTCTCTTTTTAGTGACAGGAACTAAAAAACCTTCTCCTTTCACAACCAGTCCATTTTGTACCCCTGAGAACAGAATGAAACATCATTATTTTTTGGAGTGCTCTAGGTGTTCTACTTTGTACTCATATTTAATATATTTAATTTCCTTTGTATCTTAGAATTCACACTATTGATATTCATTCCCGCTCCCTACCACCCAACACTCACAAGAATAAATGCTGATTCTTTTTTTCTGAGTTGCTCACAGGTTTCATTCCTATGGAGCTGATATTGGATACTTCAAATTCTCAATAGTTCAAAATCCTTTTTTTTTTCTTTTTTTTGATTAACTGACTTTTATGGATGTGTATTTTGATGAAATTGGGATGACAGGCCTCTAGATACCTGACTCATCTAAATTATAAACTAATTTACTGACAAATTCAATAATTTTTAGTATTTAGAGTCTTCATCCTTGTTCTCTAGTGCTCTCTCTGCAACTCTATTCAGAACATAAGCACTTGCTTTTCTTTCAGAAAAATGGGAAACTTGTCTCAGTAAAACCAAGGCTCATTTTTGTGAAATGTGGCCACAAACACACGGTTTTAAGGTCTTGGAGAGTTTAGTATCAATGGGAATTTGTGAAGACAACCCAAACATAAAACTTGATCATAGAATCATAGAATGCCTTGGTGTGGAAGGGACCTCAAATATCACCAAGTTCCAGCACCCCTGACATGGGCAGGAGCACCTTCCACTAGACTACGTTTCTCAAAGGCTCTTCCATCAACATCTTGAACACCTCCAGGAATGGGGCATCCACAGCTTCTCTGTGTAACCTGTTCAGTGCCTCACCACCCTCACAGTAAAAAATTTCTTCCTCCTATCTAATCTAAATCTCTCCTCTTTCACTTCAAAGCCATTACCATTACCCTTATCCTACCCCTACATGTCCTTGTGAAAAGTCCCTCTCCATCCTTCCTGTAGGTCCCCTTTATGTACTGGAAAGTTCTCTAAGGTCTCCCCAGAGCATTCTGTTCTCTGGGATGAACAACCTCAATTATCTCAGCCTGTTTTCATAGGAGAGGTGCTCCATCCCTCTGATCATTCTGTGGCCTCCTCTGGACTTGCTCCAGCATCTTCACATTCTTCTTATTAACTGCATGAATTAATTGGCTTATGTACTTCCTTTTTAATTGCTTTTTAGTTTAATAAAGATTAAGCCTTGCCCAGCTCTGAGTTGAGTAAAAATTAGTTTCAGGGATCTAATTCCTGAAGAGGCTTGTTGATTCTGTGTGTAAGTATCAGGAAAGAATTCAGACTCTGTGGCTGTGACATTATTTATCAAGTAGAACATGAGAAACCAGGTATAGCAGCATTATATGGGGCTATTGAAACACAGACTTCTGAGAAAGGCTGTGAGACTGAAGCAATGGGAAGTTTCAAAAAGGACAGTCAGTAGCACTATGGCCAAGCAGAAAGAAAAGCATTTGGGATAAGGAAAAATTTATGCTGTTGGGTGCCAGATCCTTGACTTACCTGTGGTTTTCTGCAGCTGTTCCCAAGTAAAATGGCTTTATAGCCAGTAATCAATTTTCTGGAGTAAACTAAAGCAACAACAACTTTAATTGCCACTGCAGGTGTTGGAGGGCAATTAGACCAAATAGTGGGACAAAACTATTTAATAACTCTTCTAACTTGCTTCTAAACACGCATGTACCAGGACAGAAGAATGACAAGTTCCTGAATTTATAATGATAAATCTCCTCTCTTTGCACCAAACCAAATAAATAACAGCTTTGTTTTAAAAGGTAAGTCATAGCCTGCCTGTGATATACTCTGCCAAATTCCTCCACAGAAATCCATTACATATTATTTCTATTTATATAAAGCATAATGTCTACTTTTGAGGCATACTAAATAGATATGACTAAGGCAACTATATTTTATGGTTTCTAATAAACAGAGAAGCCAGACAGCCTCTTCCATCCTGGCACTGCCTGAGAAATCTTTCAGTAAACCTGCAATCAAGTAATTAGAAGAGTAGTCCAAGAATCTGAAAAGTTCTGCTAAACTTGTTGACCATTTACTGGCTGAAGTTGGTAAATTATTCATGGTGCATGGGTGGTGGGATTGGCAAATTAAAGGGATTATCCTGTATGTTCCCTAACTATGGAGTATTATTTTCTTACTATCCAGTACCTGTGACTCATGTCTGACAAGTTGGGAGTGAGGCAACAAGAACTGTGATTTCACCTGCAATCCCAGAAAAAGCAGTATGTTAAAGCATAACACACACAGGTGTTCCCTATTTTACCACTGTTTATGATCTATGTGTAGCTCAGTTCTTGTAAGCAGCTAGCAATAGAGGATTAATATTAATAAATCATTTGAATTATCAGCAGTTATCACCCTAATTTGGAAGCAGCTAAAACTGAAAATCTATCCAGTCACAAAAGACAGGACAGTTTTATGGCTGTTCAAAGACAGAATGAAGGTCTTGAAACCAAATGTTAAGCCTTGGTTGCTATTATAATGACCAGAAAAGACAATATTTTTGTAGATTGATGCAGGGAGCAGCGGAAATCATGCAGACATGAAATGGAGAAGTTAGAGTTCTACTGTGGACCTAGTCCCTGCTTAGAGGAAGTCTGCCACATGCATGCATGGGCACCAGCAGTGACACTTCCATAGAGATTCGTCCCATCTCCAAATACATAACAGGCCTCATTTCTCTTCTCTCAGCTGCTACTTCTTCTTCTTCTGTTTCATTTTTCCATCTCAGTAATTGAAACCTCCACTCTTCTTCTTTGTCTTCTGTTTACCCCAGTGTTGAGCCAGATATGCGCAGTCCCTTCCTTCCTTAAAATCTATTTGTAATTCTAATCTTGACCTGGATCTCTGCTGTGTATAGATGCATTTCACTTTCAATCTTTATTCTCACCACTGGTCAAGGCAAGCTATGTGCTGACTAAATTATCTCTTGTACTCAAATAGCAAGCTAACCCAAAAACTAAACCTAGATTACAGGGCTGAGTTACCTGATTTTTAAATAATTTTTGTTTATTTAACAGAAGAACATGAAGATACAAGGTTAGCACCCTGAACAGCATTAACATACAAGTTTCAAGGAATGTTTCAAGGAAAAAGGGACTGAGAGGTATGAAAGCATCAGTGGAGAAGTTCACTTTCTGACCTTTGGCAGTTTTGGTTCCAGCCAACAAGACTGTCCCCAAGGTGACAAGAGAATTATCTGTGCAACATGTTTGCTGGGTTTTGGCCTGACTTTACATCCAAAGAGCTCAGACTGAACTCAAGAAGGTAACAGAGTGCACCAAGCTCCTGATCTCAGAGTCTGATTCAGCTCTGTCTGGAGTGCTGGCTGTCACAAAACAGCTACTTGAGGAATGCAATTTCTTCATGTCTCTTCTGATTTCGTTGCGTGGTGGTTCAAGGTTCATGGATTCCTTCAAGCTCTGTGGACAAGGCAGCAGCCATTTCCCTGCTTCATCCAGAGGCTGTGGCTGTAGTTTCATGATCATTCTCACACAAGGAAACCATCAGTGTCTGACATCCAGGCTGTTCACTACCTGCCTGTGCATTTCTGGAGACCCAGCTATCCAACCATGGCTATTTTGCTATCCAACCACCATCACTACAGCGTCAGGCAGCAGCCTGTCCTTATGTGGGATTAGGTGACACTGGAACCACAGCTGGTGAGTACCATTACCCAGGTAGCTGCCCTCCATCAGTGCTCTGACAGAACAATCACACCTTTCTTTTATTCCAAGCCCACAAATTTATGCAATGGGCATCCCTGCTGTTCTGAATCCTGGTCTGAACGAAATGGTAACTGCTCTCTCAAAGCTTTCAGGGCTTATCCTGAGAATGTCTCACAGACTGCTGTTTCCACATCCTTGCTCACCCTCACAGACTTTCCTGATTCTCTTTCCAACTTTTTTTTTTTTTTTTTGTGATTTTGTATTTATTTAGTTCTGGTAGCTCTCTTTCACATCTTGTTCTTCCTAACACTGTTCTTAGTAGGAGACATGCCTCTCAAAGGGAACCATCCTCTCACCTACAGCAGAAGGTGGATGACTGATGGCAGGGGCAATGCTAGTTCAACCCTTCTGCAATATTGCTTTTATGTTATTGTTTGCTCACAAAACCTTATGTATTGCCTATCATGTTTGAGTAGGGATGACTCCAATTGCAGTCTAGTACTTTAGTTGAAAATAAACAGGACTAACATTTTTCTGTTTAATTTTTGGCCAAGAATCTGCTTTTTAATGTTTCTACAAGAGATGTGACTCAAAGTCTTCCTCTTTTAGTGAGCTGCCATGTACTAATGATATGTTTTGGGGTCTGCATTCATGCCTTTGGTTCAGAAATAATTTTCAAGGCCTGCTGGCTATGTCTTTTTTTTAACAGCAGGAACTCCTAATTTGCTTTTCATATATGCCTACAGCTTGTTTTATGTATAATATTTAAACTGTGAGAAATCCCCTCTGAATCCTTGATGGTCTAATAACATATTAGAGTGAAATCCTCTGTTAACGCTGCTAAACACTTTGTTATTCTGGAACATTTAGCTTAATTGTTAAACATAAAGCAAGTTCAGGGGGGAAGTGGACGTATAAGGAAAAAAATCCTTTGCTCAGGTGCACGTTTCTTTCCTTGATCAGTAGCACTCCTCACTTGTTTAGCAGCAAAACCTGGTACCTTGTGGTAGTTGTATGGCTCAGGGAATCACCACCTGCCTGAGCTTTAAGACAAACCAAATTGTGGTCAGAGGAAGTCCTGACTTGATCTGTTCTACATGTCCCAGCACAATGACATTCTCTGGCAGTTCAGCAACTTTTCTGTAGTTCTCCCTGCATGATGAAAAGAGCATTAGATGTCACACATATGAGATTGCTATCGCAGAGGAGCAAAAGGAAGGCTTGTTCCTTCCTGTGTGTGGGCTGAGAAAACACTCAGTCCTTCTTGGTCAAACAGGTCAAAGGCTGTCTTTTTCACTCTGCTTATGTATGCCATATGCTACAGCTGCATGAAATGACACATTTCAGGGTGGAGTCACAAAAAGAAGAGATTATAAGGTAAAATTCAAATATTTTATTGCTATAAATAGCAAAAAAAATTATTATCTATTTCAAAGTGATATAAAATGCTGTCATTAAACTGTAATTATGCTGTCTAGAACAACTGAAACTTGTACATTTTCAAAGCCAATTTAAAATCTTAACAATATACATTGGAAAATGAATTGATTTGTAAAACTTCTGGTGTAGCAAAGTTTCTGGGAAATTTCTTGTGCTTGTCTTGGGATTCTTAGGCAGGTAAACAATTTTAAACATTTAAGTGCTTTAAGGTCATGAATTTTAAAAGTGGGTGAGCAGAAAGGTTTATATCAATCTTGGCTTTCTAAAGATGTTTTGGCTGATGCTTCATAAATAAAAAGTTTCTCCAAAAATGTTTTGCAGTTGCAGTCTATCACTTTACAGATGAGTGCAAAGAATAAAGAATTGCCAATTAAAACAAGTTTACTGATTTCAAACTTCAAAGGAATCAGACAGAGAAGATGCTGCTTTTTTAAGAGATAATTTTTTAGCTCTTACTTTGTTCTTTCAAAACTCTATCTAAGGTAAGGATAAGATTAATTAGCAAAGTATCTATTTACCCCGTGAGTTATCCCTGTATATTTGTACAGAAATCTGCATATAATCTGCATTTTGTTTTAAGTCAAAATAAGAATGCAGCTGTATGGGGCTATGTTCAACAAGTGCCAAAAGAATTCTATCTTTCAGAAGATCATTCCTAAATTAATTTTCACCTTTTCATCACTTTCATAGTAGAGTAGCTCAGGTGAAATTCTGTAGCAAAAAATACTTGCAGATGAAGCAAAAATAAATTGAATTTTCATCTGCAGTCTTTATTTTCAATTTGTTCCATGTATCTAGAAACAAACTGTTGCTACCTATGTGTATTTTGTACCCATCCAGCAAGATGCTAAAAAGATGGATCAGGTGTCATCAGTGAGTATCCACACATGATAGGTACAACATCTTCCTATTTCAGTATTTTCCCACCTCCAATTTAAGCTTTATATTATGGGTGCAGATAGAACTCGCACAATTTACAAACAAACCTTGTCGTTGTTATTACAAATGGCTGAATCTAGAGGCAAATTATTGAAACAAAATCATAGAATGCAGTTTAGTTAATCAAAATCGCATTCATAATTATGTAAAATGTAGTTTTAACCCCGAGAGGCACGGGTTATTGCTGTCATATGCAGGATCACAACAGTTATAAGGCTGTAAGCTACATGGGATAATACTTTCAGATACAATTCAGTAGTGTTTCTTTAGGAATCTGTGATACTCCAGTTAACAGTAAAGGAAATAACAAAGAAAAATGTTTTGCTCCTGTTTTTCCTTTTCAATAACCTTCCAAAGAGGAGCTTATGAGGATGCTTAACAGCTGCATAAGCCAACAGAACCATTCCTCCAATGACACAGTGCTGGACTCCTCAGAGAAACTGCACTCTGTTCTGATAGTCTTGTACATCATCAACCTGGCTGGGGGCACCCTCGGGGTCATCATGATGTCCCATCAGTTGTTTCAAAGGAGATCTCAATCTGTCATGACCATTATGATCATCAGCCTCCTGGTGCTGCACAGCTTCATGCTCCTCAGCATCCCCTTCCGCCTCAGCTACTACATTTTGGGGGAGTGGAAATTCGGGAGGTTCGCCTGCAGGCTGGCCAGCGCCGTCATCTACCTGCACATGTACGCCACCTTCGCCTTCTACGCGGCCATCATCATAGCGCGCCTCCTGCGCCTGGAGTTCCGCAAGTGCTACACCGCGGCCTGGGTGGCGGCTGTCTGGCTGCTGGGAGCGCTGGTGGTCACGCCCGTTCTCCTCTCCTACTACGGCACCTCGAAGACATACCGCCCCTGCGAGTGCTTCCAGTTCCACAGGGAGCTGCAGGAGGCTCACATGGTGATCGCGAACTACTGCCTGGTTGCCATTTTGGTGGCAGTGTGTGCTGTGCTCACCGGGGTCCAGCTGACTGTGATCTATAGAGTAGCCGTGAAATACTGGCCTGACATTAACTCTCACGTGGAATTCAGGGCTCAGGCAAAGAGTTTCTTCTTCATCTTGGTAACATTAGTCTGCTTTATGCCTCATCATGTATTCAGAGTATATTATATCCAAAACTACGACCTTGATAAAGACCATAAACTACTCCTATACAACGAGGTTTTTTTAGCTTTAGCAACAATGTGCTGCCTGGATATGTTGTGCTTCACAGCAGGAATAGCCCACTGAACTGTGAGCTATCAGGAAGTCCAGCTGCGGTGTGTCAATACTGGCTTTTGAGAGAAATAAAACTGTGTTGGGATTTTCCTGAGCTGGGAAGATTGGTGAGTTTATGGCATGCCTCTATAGGTCTACAGCATGGTTTGGCTTTTGCAGGCCAATGAGATTCCTCTTTCACAAGCTACTCTTTTTTTATCTTCTCTCTGGAAGGCAGACACTCTTGAGTCTTACTCTAGTCTTGACCGGAGAGTCATGCCCTGAAGCTTCATTAAGATTTTCCTTAGCTGTCCTTCTCTAGCAATTACAGCACAAATATCCATTCCTTTGTAATTTTTTCCTCAAAGTGTCTCAGTAACCACAGTCCATCGTGGCCAATAAGTTCTCTTCTCTGAAGGTCTAACTTTTTCTGGCAATTGTGATACTGAAGGGAAGAGCTGGAAAAAAAGAAATTCCTTTACAGGATATTTGTACTAGTGATTTTAGGTAGCAAGGGCATAAACTCTACACAAATGAGAAGTATTCATAGAATCACAGAATGGGTCAGATTGGAAGAGACCACAGTGGGTCATCTGGTCCAACCTCCCTTTGTATAATATATACAAAGCATATATTAAATTAAATTATGTGAAAGCTAATCATTATCACAGCTGCATCTTTACTTGTGTCATTCCAAATCCACAAGGAGCTCTGAATTGTGATAATTATATATTTAAAGTGAATAAGAGCAGAACAGGATTCAAAACTTCTGCCTTCTGTCACTCTCCCATCAGGACTGGATCTGTTATCTCTTAGGTCCATTGTAGCCAAAAAAGTTGCTGTTCTTCCGTAACTGGATCTGGAATTCAATTCTGGGGAAAGATCAGACCCTCTCCAGGACAGGGAAATACTTTATTAGCCTTCAAAAACCTTTGATGTCTGGTCAGCTTCAGTTGTCTCTTGATTTTGTTATCAGATGCCATATTTTTCCATTTACGCATGTAACAAAACAGAACCAGAATAAACTTTCTGAACAGTGCTTAATCAGTTCTGCATATGCTTGTGTATGTGTGTACAAACTTGTTCTGAAGTATATATTTTCTCCGTTAGATAGATTATATTCTGTGGGAATCACATCTGTTAGGGGAATCTCTGTTTTATCTTCATGATTTAAAAGTTCTTTTTAATGATTCATTCTTCCTGCTCTGCTCAGTGCAGAAGGTCTCTAACCGCTCTGTTGAAGGCCCCACAGTCGTTTGCTGCATCCCAGCAGCTTGAGGCCAGATTTCTCCCACCCCAGACTCCTAGGAGTCACACAAGGCTACACTTCCTCCTTCACAGCCCTAGAACTTCCCATAAGTTTTAGTCTGGCAATCTTTGCTACAGAAAGTGTTATGATCCCTAGATTCAAACGGATTAAAGCTTGATTTGGGAGGATAATAAAGTACACTTACAAAGAAATGCTACTAATACCTTAGATTGACATTTCTTTGAATGAAAAAACTTACGCCTACTCTGTCAATCCTGAATAAACGTTTTTGCCTTGGCATTTCCATAAAAAAAACTTTGTTGAAAACTCCTATGGTTTCAGGTTCCTTTCTGCCTCTTTTAACAAGTGCAAGGTGTCCAGGGTCCAGCAGCAAGTCCCAAAATCTGAAAATTCTGGTCTGATGGCTTCCTCTGGAGTTACCATGCCCAATCCTGTTCAAAAAATAGTTTGATCAGCCCATGATTTTCAAAGGCAGCAGGTAGACCTAGAGTTTAGTATCACAGAGATGAAGCACAAAGGAAGAGATTTTAAAGTGGGATCTACCAAAGCCTTTAGAAAAACTGGCAAAGTTGCAGGTGGTGCAACGAGTACACTGTTTTTCTCTTACTGTACTCCTGGGGCTAAATAAAAAATTTGTTCCTTGAAGAAATGTCCTGTGTCACTGCCTATTCTCACTGATCAGTTTTCAAGGTAGCCTGCCTGGTAAAGATCAGAGTCACATGACCTTGCTTGGGAGTCTGCTGGTGATCTATCTGTCCACCATAATGGTGTGCAAGTATGGGGGAGAAAAAGGAAAATTACGTGCATGTCCGCAGCCATTCAACCAATCATGTCTTGATGGCGTTGCCTGTGTATTGCCTGACATATTTTACCTTGCTGAAATAACCCTGACCCACTGACTTGACTTCCTGGTGTGATGCTGAAGCTGTGCTGCCCATCACAGCCATCTGGTAGCCACTGGCTGCTGGCTGGCACTGGGCCTGCTCTGCCTGCCCTGCCTGGGTGCCATGGGGCTGCATGAACCAGCACCAGCTCTGAGTGAACCAGGGATGAACCAGGGAATGAACTTGCACCAAGGCTTTCTCCCTTTTCCACTCTGCCCCACAGTGGGTAGGCTGTGGGGCTATCCTAGTTCAGAGGATAATGGATTAAGCATTGATCTCAGTGTTGTTACATCTAAGATTCACATTAAAGTGATAGAGAGAAGCTCTTTTCAATACCTAGTCCCCTGCTGAGATCTTTAAATGCACTTTAAAACAGGTTAAAATAAAAAATTATCACTCTTCAGAAGGATGGTCTGAGAAATAAATTCTGAAAGGACAAAATTGTGGAGCTCAGATTGTAGGGTACTATTCCTTACTACGAATTATATAATGACATCCCCTGGAAAACAGTTAAAAATGTTGATTTGAATGCCATTTGCAGGACCCAAGTAATTCTGGAGATAACTATAGACATTAATAATTGCTTTCACATCTAAGGATCATGTAAAATTGTAAGCCATTTAGTCACCTCATTCATTTTTAATGTTATCCAATGGAGACTGGGAAAATCCTCAGACATTCTGGAGCAAAGAATATCAAACTGCTAAGCGTATCTTCTGTGGTTGTTCTCTGCATGAAGTTCTGCATAAACAGAGGAGGCAAGCAGACCAAAACCAAAATCCCATTTGTATCCCTGACTTCCTAAGTTAGTTTGATGGAAAGCTATAGGTGCCTCTTACCACACAAATGAGTGTGCTCACTGCTGTCACAGCTACACCGCTGCTACAGGTGGCCTGCTCCCACCTAACTTGAGCATATCATTCTCAACAGTGCAGAGGGTGATACACAAGAGGCATCTCTGGTTTTAATTCATATCTTTCTTTTGATTCATCTGTTCCTTGTGCCTGCTCACAGAGAAAGGTCATATTGTTGGCATTGTCAGATTGACATGCCCCTCTCTGCTAACAAGCAGAAGGAACAGATGCATTAGGAGGAAACAAAGGCACACTCCCACTCCTTTTTTTTTCTTATTCATTCTGTCAAGCAATGACACTCTTAACACTAACAGATACTGTCATAACTATCTGTCTTTCTTTTTTTTTTTCTGTGTCAACCCTAAACATAAAAACACACTACAGTCCTTGCCTTTTATCACATACATTCCAATTTGGAGCTTTGAGTGCCACCATGAGCCACAGAGCAGCTATCTGGCATACAGAGCAGAACTACATGGGTTAAAATTATGAAAGAAAATGAAAATTGCTTTATCCATAAGCACATGGGCAAAAACATTGCAGAAAAGCTACAGGAGGGCACCACTTGTTGCAACGATTGTTGCACAGAGAATTAATACCAGACAAAACTAAACTCAGAGAAATCATGAAAAAAAAAACTTTAAAAAATATCAAAGCTACAAAAGACCATCAAAAAACCCCCTACAATTTCTTCAGGCCTTCTTTACTACACTGTTTTCAGCTGTCAATGAGAAGCCACATACTAAATCCATGATAAGTCAAGACCATGTGTTGTCACACAAAGTGGGTCACAGAAATTGTACAGAAACATCTTGTTCATCAGCCAACGATTTTCTGATTAGACTGACAATCAGAGAACAAGAGCCATCACTCAGGAAGAGAATGCTGATCTTGTAGCTGATGAAAGAGTTGCAGCTTCTGACTCTCTTGGGACTGAGATGGCATCCCTGCCTGCAGGAGCTCTCCTGCTTCAAGGAGATATATACAATCATTTATGGAAAACCACACAGGAGCACAGAGGTACACATAGAAACACACAAGCAGATTTGCACACAGCAAAAGAGGGGAAATCTGGGCTCCAGAGGAAGTAATTTTCTTTCTGACAAGGAAAGATGTGATGGGGGTTCTCAGTGCCTCAGTGCTAGCAAAAGAGTAGTCCTAGCAACAGCTGTTTGCTTTTATGTCCTGGCAGGCAAGGACAGAAGTGATGAATGTGCCAGAGGAAGGAAGGCTGCAGGAGATAGACTAGAAG
Source organism: Urocynchramus pylzowi (assembly GCA_013397555.1). Taxonomy (NCBI): domain Eukaryota; kingdom Metazoa; phylum Chordata; class Aves; order Passeriformes; family Fringillidae; genus Urocynchramus; species Urocynchramus pylzowi. The sequence goes on from VZRH01003881.1 coordinate 584,841, forward strand.
ACATTGACTTGCATGATGATTCTTTCACTCATGAATTCTCACAAATATTTGGAAAGACTGATCTGTGCTTTCTAAGACACTGCATACTGCTGCATAGAACACACTGTAAGTTCTGAAACTCCATGGAAATAAATTGCATTAATCTATTGAGCAACAACAACACCAACAAAAAAAAAAATAACAACGGGAAAAAAAACCAACAAAAACAAACAAACAAAAAAAACTACCATGAAAAGGTAGAACTATTCTATGATATTAAAAAATAGCATAAAATTCATGCTACTTTATTTTCATACTCTGCTTGGCAGAAGCGTCAAACCCAGCCTTACACACCACAACAATTTACTCAAAGATGTGATAAAAAAATGCTTCAGACATATTTTTTAATAAATCTGCTTCCTGTAGCAATTCTTCCTCTCTCATTTTCATATCCTCTATCTGTGGAAACCCCCTCTGAAATGTTGCAATTTAGAAACCAGCAGGTGAAAAGTCTTCCTACTGGAAAAAAGCTGGAAGGAGAATTTTCACAAGCTCCACATTTTGTTTTTCCATTTACTTTACTATTCCAGCCCCCTTTTCAAAACTTAACCTAAGTGGGTGACTGCTTGTGTATCCTGGACAGAGCAAATGAAGAAACAAATTTGGAAAGAGGCTTTTTCACAATGAGGAACACCAAGATGACTCATGGACTCATCTCCTGCTCTTGGTGTCTCTCTCACTGTTCTTTGACTCTGATGTGAAAGCACAAAATGTCAGGGCACAGGTGGTGGTGCCTGTCCCATAAACGAGGCTGTGCAACATAAGTCACCAGGAACTTCCCTGCTTTAGCTCTACTGCTACTTTCTACAGTCACACTAAAAACATTCCTCTCTGCAAGAAGGCACTTTTCTTTCTCCCTAGCCCATAGAACCTTTCAAAGGAGAAATAAATGTTCATACAAACGTCATGTGAAAACTGCCAGTCTTTTTCATCTCAAATTTCCCCCTTCCCCTAACATTTTACCCACTAACTCCCTGAGAAGAGTAACATCAGCAGAAGTTACTACTGGATTAGTTAAAACCTTTTAAACTTTTAGGCTGATGAACACAATATATCTGTGCAACCTATGTTCCACTTTTTGCTTTATAAGAGATGATCACATCTAATGACTTACCATGTGTGTGTGTAGTTTAGCCCCAGCTGGCAAACAAGTACCACACAGCTGCTTACTCACCTTCCTCCCCTTCTCTCCCCGTGGGATGGGGAAGTGAATTAGAAAAAAGGCAAAACTTGTGGGTTGGGATAAACACAGTTTAATAATTGAAATAAAGTAAAATATAATAATGTTACTAATAATACTAATTATTATTATCAAAATAATAATTGTGATGAAAAGGGGAGAGAGAGAGAGGGAGGGAGAGAGCTAAAACCCAAGAAAAACAAGCGACACACAATACAATTGCTCACCACCTGCTGATCAGTGCCCAGCCTGTCCCCCAGCAGCAATCAGAGGGCTTCCACCCAAATGTCTCCAGTTTATGTACATACTGAATATGGCAGTCTATGCTGTGGAATGTCCCTTTGGCCAGCTCAGGCCAGCTGTCCTGGCCATGCTCCCTCACAGCTTCTTGTGCACCTGGCAGAGAATGAGACACTAAGAAGTCCTTGACTTTGGATAAGGGTAAGCACTGCTCAGCAACACCCAAAACATCAGTGTGTTATCAACATTATTTTCATTCCAAATTCCAAACACAGCACTGCATTAGCTACTAAGAAGGAAATTAAATCTATCCCAGCTGAAAACATGTAGTTCTTCAGAATACCTGAACGAAAAGCCCTTTGTAAGTAGTTCTTATCCCCTTTAAAGATGAGTGGTTTGGTATCATATGGCACTTTGTTCATCTTCTCATTGTCTGTTTTCCTTTCCTTCTCATCTGTTTGGTGAAATACTGTTTTTTTGTTTGTGGGTGGGAAAACTAACTTACTGAGCACCAGAAAGTTCAGTGTAATTTTTCTTGGTTTCTAGATTTGAGCTAGTCTGTTACTGATTACCCTAATGCTTGACTTATTTGATTTGTTGCCAGCCAAGTTCTGGCAGGAGGAAGCTGAAGAGTATAAAGTTTGAGAACCATTGCCTTAAACGAAAGTTACAGTGTGATTACAATCACTTTTCAGATTTATACAGCTTTAAAGCTTATTTGGTTAACAAAAACTCTTACTCAACCTGGTGTCTGCCCACAGATGTGTCATCTGCAGTTAAAGGTTCCAACCATCTCAACTCAAAAGCTTTGTTCTAAGATCCATATTGTATACATGGAATGGACTCACAAGACAACCTTTGTGCCAAAGCAGAGGCTTTTGGTTTAAATACTTGAACAACCTTGATGGTGGATTCCTCCAGCACACTCTGCATAAATATGAGAATAATTTAGAAAATAACAGCAGTATCTGCATGTGAAGCATTAGAGCAAGATTAGAATCACATAGAGGAAGGAACTATTAGAAGTCTGCAAAACTGAGACAACAAAACCAACAAAGTCTTAGGTTTTACAAAAGAGAAACAGTTCAGTTGTAAAAGTTAGGCCATTAAAAGTCAAGATAAAACAATGCAAGGGAGAATGGGAAAAGATTGAATAGTGTAACTCATAACTATCTACTTGTTTATTATTTAAAATGACAAAAAAGTTAAGAGAGAGCAAGAGAGAAATAGATAAAAAGATAAAGAAAGAAAAGAAGCAGCTTAAAATGTGTCTCTGAAGTATGCTAACAAAATTCAAGGGATCGAAAATAGACAACAATTGCTATCTGACAAATAGAGGTGGCTGAAAGGTGAAATGTGAGGGACATATTAAATACATTTTTAGGAGAGTCTTGGTAGACCAAAACCATGGATTGTCCTAGCAGGAGTGAAATTGCCCTCTGAAATCACCTCTGAAACCAGAATATCTCTATTTTTAAGCATAAGGATAACAAATTCCATTAGTTTTCTTCTAGAATTTTTCTCCTACTAGCACTCACAGAGCTTGAAAAGGAATTCAATCAAAAAGGAATGCTCTCCTCTCATTATCACATGGAATAAAATCTTTTTAATCAGATCTTGTCTGATCAGACAGAATAATAATCTAATAAGAAAGCAATATATCCTCTACACCTACTTCTGAGTGGTGAGCTCCTCATGAAATTGCTCCTGGGAAAAAGCTGTCAGCTCACCTTTGTTCCTGCACACCCACACTGCATGAGCCAGCAGGGATCTGATCAAAGCATCCCAGGTTTTCTGCCAGCAGGTAACAGACACTGAACAGTCTCCATGTGCTGATGTTTCCCTGAGCAGTTGCCATCAGATAAGGCTACAGCTGAGGTGGCATGGGGGCACTTCCCCCCCAGCAGCGTCACTGTAATCCAGACATGGAGCGCAGTCCGGTGCCTGGGATACCTCGGGGGGATTGTGGTGCAGGAACAACTTGAGGAGCCAGGGAGGAGTAAGGAGGTGGTCTGATTCAGGCACCTAATAGGTACTGTTTGTGCCAGTCATCAGGCTGTAAAGCCACGATCCTTGGACTTCAGAAACACTCTTCTGGCACACAGCTAGGTAAGCTAGAGCTTGGTGTGTTTTGTTGAGTTTGTAAGTTAGAAAAGAGTCCACAGGGCTTCCCACCTATAAAATCTACACACAGCTGCAATCCAGCAAGTTTTGGATCATTGACTCTTCCTGTAAAACCAGAATAAAATATCCCCCATTCCTTCCTGCTAAGGGTAAGCCCCTGCCTTTGTTTTCTGGTGAGCAATATCCTTGCAGTAGGAGCATTTCACGAGGTGCTGCCAGCTGGCCAGTACAACATAGCTGGGCACATGTTCCTGGGAGGGAGGACAGTGGGAATATGGGTGTATAAGCAGCTAGCAGAACCAACAAAACACACTTTCAGAGTAATAAATGAGATGGATTCTAGCCAGCCATAAAAATATCTGAACGTTTAAAAATTACGGTAAGACTTCAAGAAATTGAAATATACTCTTAATCCATGTGGGAGCCTGAGAAACCCTTTCTACAAAAATTTAGAAGAGGCACTGGCAGAATATCTCAAATAGACCTGACAATGATGCAAGCACCCAGTTTGGCAATCATTAAACCACCACATTAGCTTCTCTGGGGAATGCCTTCTGAAATCTGTATTAGCTTTCAGAGAAAAGAACTTATTAACCTCCAAACTGAACTGTAACTGTGCCACACCACAATGCCATGAGAACATCCTACCACTCTGATTTATTGCTCTTAAAGGGGCTATGCTAGTACTTATCCTCAGATAAACCAGTGGGCACCATGAAAATGCACAGAAAAATAATTTTCAGGATTCTTAAAGGAATTAACACTGCAGACTTCTTTACTGGAATAATTTCCCTTATCCCCATCCATCAGCACAGTAGAGAACTCCTTCTCTTCTCTTGCCAAACTCTCTTGTGTTGTGTAACAGCGTTACGAGAGTAGTTTGTTTCCAAATGATATTGAGGAAGACTAACACTATTAGGTATGGATATGTGCAGTACTGCTATCACAGTGCTCTGCCTTGCACAGCTCCAGGCTGGCTCAGTATAAACCAAAGCCCGAGCAGTTCTAGCTGCATGATTGTTCCATTCCAGCAATGGGAAGAAGGGACAAGGAATGAGCCATCCCCTATTCTGATGCACTTAGTTTTTCCTGTCTAATGTTTAGACCTCCTCTTCCTGCCCATAAAAATGCCAGGACCCAATGGGAATTCTCTACATATGAAGGTGGTGTGTCACAGAAATGATACATGCATCTGGAAAGAAGTAAGGCAGGAGATGTCAGTAAATTACTTGCCTGGTGCCTGTTCTGAGTTTGGAGAAGCTTTACCCATGGTGTGCTAATACACCAACCACTCCCCACTGAATGTTCAGGGAAGGCAGACATTTTGCAAGACTGTTTTTCACTATGTCTGAAACACAGGTGCAATGTGTTTTAACTCATGTCCTCCGCATCAGGAAGGAAATGATCAGCAGGTCTACAAGGTAAGAGTGCTGGTGCCAGCAGAGACTAAATGGCACAAAGTATTAACAGCACTTAAATCACTGAGAAATTGATACAGTTTACTGACAAGAAAAAAAATCTCAATTTTCATAATAAAAAAAATATTTCAGAACTTTCTGAGAGCTACAGAGAAATATCTACCACTAAATTCTCAGTTGGGACTGAAATGCCAGAATTTCACAGAGTAGCTTTGTCAGTCTTTGATGTCAGCTTCTTGTTTTCATATGGAGCAGCCTGCAGCTATGGACCTATTTGTGGCAGTGATGGTTGACTCTTTTCTTATTACAGGGAAAGAAGTGACAGTGGTCAGGGCAAATGGCACTGCTGTGCATCCCTGGCAGCATACTTGGATATACTAATGTGGTGTAGATTATGTCACCAGATTATGTTAAATCAACAACCACCTCCAAAAGCACATTCTGTAGGTGAACCTCTTATTTTGGACTGATATAATCTCCACATGCCAAGCCAGAGAGGATTTGCATCAGACCTAGGTGATTGTGCATTGAAACAACAGGCAGTGGTCACCACAAGAGATGTAAAAATTTTCAAGGCTGTTTGTCATAATATTGATGCCCTGAGACTGGAAAAGGTAAGAGATCCTCAAAATTTGTCTAAGGAAAACGTGAGCAGTTTGGTAATATTGATCAAAATTAGAAGTTCACAGCTGTATTTTAAGACATTTCATTTCTGTCAATATAAACTCTGCTGGAAGTAATGCAGAAGTGGTGCTAGCTGTCTGATCCACTGACGATGATGAAAGCTAGCACAAGATCCCACAGCACAGTAATTTCATAGGTGAAGAAATATCTGTTTCCCTGCAGCAAATCTGCAGCAGGATGTGTGTAATATTTCTGGATTAATCTGTAGCCCAGCATGCAGCTGCATTTCTTTTAAGTACCTAATGACACCCCTTTTTTAATTAAAAAGGTAACAAGCAGTGTAGCAACTGGGAACCCAGCCACATAACTGTTTCTTTATTTTGACTTGACTTCTGTTTCATTAAGCAGTTTTTCCTGCAATGTCATAAAGGAAAAAAAGTCCTCAGCATTTTTCCACTATGCTAAGTGGAACAAAAGTTTTATTGTGCAGAATGTTGTATGTGCATAGGCAATAGCTATGACAACATGGAGAGCATCACACTATGAAATTTTAAAACAGTGCAATTATTAACTCAAGTCACTCAGACATGTTTTCCAATTGCTGCTTTGTATGTTTGATACCATAATCATTTATGTTAGATGACCAAAATGTGACACCATTAGAAGCCTTTTTGACATAGTTATTTTCGAACTTGTTTAACAGAACTGTGGTACTTGGTGGTATCGTGATATTTTTTTTTTTGGTTTAGTGCCATGAAAGACTCAAGGGAGATTACTCATCAGTGCTGTCTTCCCTTTCCTCTTCACCATGCTCTGTTGTATCTGCCCACTTGTCAGCTTCTCAGAAAGCATCTTACAAGCTTTTAAATATGTTTCTTCCTCAGCCGTAGCCTAACTACCAAGTGACATTCTCAAACCTGCCTGGATAGTTTCTATGCTTCCAGCCTTTTGGTTTTAAAGAGGGGCTGTCAGGTTCTTCACCATGAGCTGAGCTGGCCTTGGAACAGATTACATGTCATTACCTCTCACAGACACCACAAAAACCCCACCCAGAATAGAGACGATCCCTCATACCAGTGGAGTGACCCCGCAAACCAATTATGTCAACTGGCCAGAAAGCACACTGTGAAAAAGATCACCAGTGCATAACATTTAACAGAGTGTTTTTAAAAAAGATTAGAGAAGGTTAAAAAAATCTTTTTTCCATTCAGCTATAATGAATCACTCTGTGGTTGGTATTATCTCTCCCTGTTTTTTCACTGTTTAAACTTCCCGTTCGTCACAAAGTCACTCACTGCTGCTGTGGCCACCCAAAAGATATCTGTGTAGTTTGAGCCAGTTATCTTGAAGAGCTGGGTACTTTCAGCAGGCAGTCTAGCCCTCTCAAAAATAGGTGTTTCAGATAAATAGGAGAATTAAGGTCTGAACCACCACTAAGAGAGTCCAGACATTTGCCTTATTCTGTCTTACTTCTGGACCCCACTTGATCTTCATCCACTCTTGGCTTTAAACAACTAAACTGAGAGGCCACCCCTCTGACACTCTCAGATCAAACACTCAAGCTTTCTGCCCTTCACATTAGAAATTGTTGTAAATTGCCTAACTGGCCTAATTTCCAGTGCTTTACAATTTGCTATTCATGGCCTCATTATTCTTTTTTTTATATTCTTTTAGAATTGTTTACAGTAAGAGAGCTACAGTGGACAGTGCAATCCTGATAAATCCTTAAGTCTTTGAAAGGAGCTATGTAGAATTCATAAATTATATTATTCACATAACACTGAAACTGGTGAAGAGGTGGAATTTGGTCTCAAGTTCCTCAATATTGATCACTAATCCCAGCAATCAAGATGCATAGCAGGTAGAGTCAGGATATGCTTGCAATCAGTCACTATATTTAAAAATAAAAGTAGTCAAAACCAAGGAAATGAGAGTCTGAGACGAGTTGTAACTTATTGGTTCATTGAGATGCTTTAAGAATTAATTTTTTCCCTCCCCATCTCTCCTTCCGAATGGTAGGTTAGTCAGCTAGAAAGCTACACGGTGAATTCTCCTGTCTGCATCAGTCTTTCTGTCCTTTCTCACAGAAAGATAGTCCTCCATTCATAGCTTTACATTAGTAAGTGCTATGTTTAGAGTAGTAATCTTCACTTTACATAATCCTCTCCTTTATATACTCCTGCTTTCAATTGGGAGCAAATGCTAATTTGATCATGCATAAGAGATATACATAAATGTCAACCAGCTCGGCTGTCTTCCTCCTCTGCTTCTCAGTATTGTTGCAGTGGATGATGTTGAAGTGCATCAGTGCTGACACTTATCCTATTAAAGCTCTGGAAATGCACATCAGTGCTACTGTAATATTATCATTCCTTGCATTTTTCTCTTCTGGCTGAACAGGCAGTATGATTGATGACAGAAAGCAGAATGGAGTTACTAGTAAAATAAGTATTTGAATGAGTCACAAATAAATATTTAAAGGCAAGCCAGAACCTATAGTTAAACATGGGCTATAGATCAATTTTTTAAAAAAGCAAACCCTTCTTTCAGTTATAACTGAACTTTGACTCAAAAGAAAACTTCAGAAGACAAAACTATACATACATGAATCAAGACTATCCAGCTTGAAATCCAGTGAAGCAGCAAGGATTCTAGAACCTGAAAGATATAAAAGGATGATAAAAATACAATCCAAACTCAAAAGATAACGAGCACCAGAAAGTGAGAAAAGCAAAATTTAACATACACACAGACTGTGAATAAAAGGGAGAAAGGAAGATACATTTCCTCCACAAAAACAAAGAGACTGCCACTCTGTGGCACCTTTTTTAACAACATAGAAGTAAAGAAGTTTCTTCTATGACAGAAAAAAGAAGGATGATAAATATATGGGATGACAGGGTAGCCACACTTCATTCTTTTGTTTTGGTTTTATAGTAATTTTCAAAACCACTGTTATCTTATCATCTGAACAATATATATATGTAGAGAAAGATTCCCTTAGCAAACAGGAAAAAAAATTTATTTCCTTAAGCCTTACTATTGAGACATCTAAATTTTTACCCCTGGTGGTTTTTGTTTGAAGGGTAATTTCAAATTTGCCATAGAAGGGAGTTGCATCCACAGGCAATATCAAACAGCTGTTGCACCATTGCTCACGACCTGTGTGGTTTTGAGGGGTGCCCATTTCCAGCTGCCAGAGGTGCTGCCTCTCCACTCATCTCTTCCCAGTCTCTTCCAATGCAGTTAATGCCACTTGCTGGTTTTCTGCTGCCAGTACAGGTTTCCATGATGCACTGAGCTCAGAGAATAAGCTCAGGATATCCCACTTAGTTAGAGCAGATTCAGAAATTAAGATGATGATAAAAGTGAATAAAGTGAATCTCAAAAAAACAATAAAAAAATCACCACTCCTGCTGCCCCTCACCCCCTAAAAACAAACAAACAAACAAACAAACAAACAAACAAAAACCAAAACTACTTCAATATAAAATCTACCAATTCTGGAAATAGNAAACAAACAAAAAAAACCACCCAAAACTACTTCAATATAAAATCTACCAATTCTGGAAATAGGCAGATTAGCAGAACACCACCGTGTATTGGCAACTTGCAGGCAGTCTAGTAAGTGCATGTTAATTAAATAGCAAATAATATTTTTTTTTTTAACAAAATACCTGTGGTGTATCTGAAGAATCCACCTAGATTCTCAAATTAATAAACTCAGTTTATTTCTCCTTGGTTCTTATTTTGAGGGCAAAGAATCTCTAAAGAAAGAATCTGCAGGAAGGGAGAAGCACTAATAGCTGCATTGCTGCTTGGGTGTTTGTGTGACATTACATGGCTACCACTCCAGAACAGGAGGAGAAAGTAAGTGTGAAGTTTTAGCACAAACTTGCTACCATTCTGTCAGCTGTTGCCATTTCCTCGCTCCCTTCCTCCACCATTCATATTTCTGTCCAGGAACCAGTTCTGCTGAGGTACTAACACAATTTACAAGATGCTTAGGATAGATTATATCAATTTTTTAAAACTTCTGAAATGATTCATAACCACAAGACTGGCATTAACCACATCACATAACTCTTACTGTCTGAACTGTTACTTACTCTCTTACTGAACTGTCTTACTGTCTTACTGTTCTGAACTTTTACAACTTCTAAAAAAACCAAAACAAAAGAAACTACAAAGAGAGGGCAGGATGAACTACTCCAGTCAGAGTCAAAACATTTTTATTTTTTTAATATGTTGTTATATTTTTGTTTAGAAATCTTCAACATTCTGGACAGCATAGGTAGATCAAATCTTCTCACCTTCTTCCCCACAGAAATAAAACTCACAAAGCCAGGGTGGTCAATGCTGGGGAAGCCTCAACAGAATAAAATCTCAAATCAGCTTGAGAGTATTTTGAGGAGCTCAGGTCTGAATATATAGCAGAAACAGAAATCTACCATTTAAAGGAAAAGACTACCCATCAATATATTTCTAGGAGCAAAAGCTTTCTTGCTGTGGATGACACAACTCTGCTTAGCTCATAGACAGCTTAATAAATCTGACGTTTCTAGAATTTATACACCACATTTCAGGACCAAGAAAAAGATATGTTTTCCAAGCATGCCCTTATGAGGTTTTAATGGTGGTACAGATAAACTTTGTGATGAACTTGCAGTGCTAATAAGCACCATACCCATAAAGCTGTCCCCAAAAGTCACCTTTGCACCTGTGCTTCACACACTGCACAGCTGAATTGCCACAAGGTGCTCCCGGCATCTCTAGCAGCCCTGGCAGCTGTTGTGGCAACAAGTGACAAAGCATATCTACCCTCATTCTAAGACATAACAGGCTCATTTAAGTGGTGTTGTTACTTAATCTGTTGAAAATTATGTTGATGAAAATCTTGAGGATCCAAAAATGATTGATGGACTCCACACAAAGAAAATTTGCAAGTGGTACTATTTTTAATTAATCAAATGGATTGCAAAATATTCTATTTAATTTATATAAGAAGTTCAAGATAATTACTTTTGTCATGTGACACGCACATAGTTTGAAATATGAAACTGAGTTTTCCAGGATGTTGTTCTTAAAGGTACATGCACATTGATGCTACATTATGAAATTCAAAATTATTTCTATACTAGGATTTGTAGCATTTGTTGGGAAGTTTATCCTTTTTATTTGCAAGAGACAATGTTTCAGCAACTACTTCGAAGTGTATACATTTTACTTCCCTACTCCTTTCAAAGAACATGCCAACGAAACCTGCAGGATAAATTATTTCACCAAAACAAAACAAAGGACAAGATACAGAGAATGAAATGCAAAACTCAAAAATCAGCAACAGGGAGAAAGAACGTGACATAAATGAAAAATGCTGAAAATTCAACAGTGATTTTCTGAATTAAGTTCAAAAGTTGAAAAATAATATGGCATCCTTCCTGTAGGTTTGCATTCTGTTTGTGTACACATGCACACAAATATCATATACAACCTTTCTCTGTATTAATAATACTACGTTTGTGTTACACTATGGTTTTCACAATGAACCTCCATTCAGCTTTAACCAAGGATATGCTGCTTGCCAGTGAAACAGAATAATCTGCCTTTTTAAAATGTGCAATACAGGGTTTGCATCATTACCTCGTCATGTGCGACTCCAGTGTTGGACGTTTCCAGGTCCTCATAAATTAAACTGTAGTAGAACTTGTTGCCAAATTTAAGCAAAAGTTAGCAAAAGATGCTGCTGGTATAGCTCTCTATGCCACAAAAATTTTGTTCCCTCTGTATGCAGAGCCATGTGAAAAAGTGGAGGGACAAGAAAGTGGGGACTAATCACTGCAGTTCAGGGTGCAGCAGGCCACGTCTTTGGCTGCACGACCACGAAGGTGCACTTGGTACAGGGTGAGGCCTAGCTCACCACAGCACTCAAATAAATCACTGCACCGAACCATCAAAGCCTTGCAACCACCCTGCCTGCACTTTTTGAAAATTATTAGGTTTTCTTCTCCCCTTTGGCAGTTCCTTTACACACAGTCCTCCTCAAGGTGCAGATCCGTGCCTCTGTCTCCTCCGCCTGGGAGCTGTTCTTCAGCACAGCACATGACAGGTGGGCATTCCCTGGACTTTTCTTTGTTCCTTATTTTATGATGTCTTAGTCTGTTTATGCCTCTTATGACCAAGAATGTGGTCTGTGGTGGGTGTCAGAGTGTGGCAGAGCCCTGGAAACCCCCCATGAAAATGAAGAAGGGGCAGACAATGAAAGTTCCTGCCTCAGGAGCAGCATGAACCCACACACATTCCACATGCCTGCCAAAGTCAACCTCAGCTGGCAGCTGTAACCACGTTAAAGTGCTTGCCATCAGGGTGCCAAGCGCGACAGGGAGCAGAGGTCCCAGCGGGGCCCACGGCTGTTTGCCAACAGGCAAGCTCTGGTTGATGCTATTTTCTCTGCTGCTGTTGCCATAGGAGACTCTTTGTAGAGGAAGAGCTGCTGATTTCCCGCCTTCCAACCTCCTGGCTCCTACAGTACATTCCCTGCCTCTGCATATCTTGACTCACATAAAAAAGCACCTGTCTCTAAACCTTCTCAGTATTCCGCCTCCCTCTCTCCCATGAGAAAATCTAAGGTATAAACCTCAATTTTGCTACATTGGAGGAAGCCCCAGGCCAGAAACTATTGTTGAGCAGGATGGTCTGAGCAGGATGGTCTGAGCAGGACATCAGCACATGAGAGAAAGGCCACTGGGTTGTTCTTGGGGGTTGGCATAATGCTAGTGGAGAAGAGTGACACAAAGCAAAAATCAAAAGAGAAGCTTGGAGAGTATGTACTTGGGACACTCTCCTCCCAGCCCGGGCCTCAGATTTGAAGACCTACTGGAGACCACACATGTGACTTTACAGATACCAAAATACAGCTGACTGAGGTTTCAACTCTGTGCTCTTCTGAACATCACCTTTGTCATTTTCTATGTCTTGAGAAACAGGACATTATATTCAGAACTCCTGTGGTCCCCAAGGAGTCCCAGATGGAGATAAACCCTTCTGACTCTTATTTCAGACCCTCTTTGGCTAGAAGAAAGGCAGACATCCTCCTAGCACTATGCCCTTCTTCAACTCAAGGTCAAAACCAGAAAGGTGTTTTTTAGCATGACATTAGTATGTCCAGCAGAACCTAGAGCACTGGTTCTGCTGAGAGACTGAGGCTTGCTTAAGACATTGCCAGAGCACCATGTCAAAGCAAGCATGGCCATAGCTGTAAGAATCAACAGGTCCCTAGAGCCTGTCAACTTTCACACCACGAGCAGATGTTTATGAAAAGTGCTGGCTGTCAGGGATAAATACTTTTCTGGGACCACTCACCACATATACAGATTATTCTAAAAGCTTACAGGCTTACTAACCAAGTCCAACACCAGGGAATATTCTTGAACTTGGTTCAATTCAGTAGGATAAATGCAATCTGAGCTTAATGATACAGAATGGATGCTGGACAGACATTAAAAGGAAAACAAGAAAATCTGAGAACTTCCACTTGGCTTGAGCAGACATCTCTGGGTGTTTGCTCTCATTGTGATTGGACTTGCTGCTATGGCTGTGTTTTACTGCTAGATTTCCTAAACACACACAGACAAAATATTTTAAATGTTGTATGGAACGTTTCAGTCTAGCTAAATGGCCAAGCATCCAAAAAAGACAGATTTCTGTTATTCAGATTCTTCCTTAGGGAGCTGGTTTTAATTTCAAATATTCTCTTTGGAACAACTTTCTAGGATTAAGGTGTGTTGAACCCATCAGGTTGCTGTAACCTGTTACTGTAACTCCTGTCTAATGTGGATCATACAGGGAAACAAAACAACTGAAGCTGAGCAGTGTGGTAGGACACTGGGCCTGGAGATGAAGCTTCATATTGTATTTATTTTGGAATACAGCATTTATATTTTAATGTGAAAATTAAAAGTGAATTTGAGATGCAGAAGAAAAATTTTCTGACTTCATAAAGTCATTTATGAATTTAAAACTTCAGAGTTGGTTAAAACTCTAGTGTGTTGATGACTGCATTGTGCTATACACAACACTTGACTTGCATTAAAAATAAATAGCTGTAACAAATTTTACACAAGAGAAAAATGCACTTCTGCCATTTGTAACTAAAGTAACTCTCGGCTTCTTTGTGTGCATCTGATGCTGAAAATTTCAGGCAAAGTGGTAAAATTAGGAGGAGACATGCAAAAGTTTCAAATTTCTGAGCTTTAGTTAATGAAAGCTTATAAAGCAATTATGAGATATATTAACTGGGCATAACTGAGAACATTGAACAAATTTGGTGAAAACTGTGTGCAATGAGACTTTAAAACAAATTTTATCTTTGTGTTCAAAGTTGAAAGTGAAGGAAGATTTATAGCTATTCCTATAAAACAAATAGAGCATTTGAGTAGATATAAAATATCAAATGTAGAAACATGTATAATACTATTGTATTGTTTTACAGAGGAAAGCATTGAAATTAATATCTGAAAAACCCTTCACCTACTTTTAAAAATATTACGATTTTATAGCCTATAATAATTATTTCCATAATTGAAATAAGAACATCTCTCATTTAAGGATCAAGTAGCTGCTGGCAACATGATAGAGGTTCTGTATATGTAGAATAGTTTAAACAAGGATTAGTTTAAAAAAATTATTAGTAAAAGTCTCCCAGACAGGTATGATGGCCTTATAATTGCATTTTTATATATTACGTACTGTGTTATCAGTAACACACAGAGCCCTAGAACTAAAATATGCATGGAAAGAGAAAAGATTATAAACTTCCAGTTCAGCAGCAGAGTTAAATTCATTAGATTTGGTCTTGAAGTCCATTAAATCTGATTAGTGAGAATAATTCACTGGAATATATAGGTATTTCATATCTGTCTTTGTGTTCAAGACCTGTACAGGGGAAACAAGTTTGTTATACCTCCAACCTCTGTGATAATCCTATGGGACTAGCAGGGTGTTTGGCACTGGAGTTGTTTTCAGTAGGGATCCTTGCCACCAGGAACACCTCCTGTGCACATGAAGTGTACTCACTGCACTGTGTACAGCAGGAAGGAAATCATGACAGCAGAGGCAAATCTGGTTTTGAGATGACTCAGAGGTGATTTCTGACCCTCTAGCACACATTGTCCTGGAAACTCCAGGAGAAACCCAAGCTTCAGCTCACAAATAGGATGAGTCATTTGGCCACAGGCTTGCTCTTTTATCATCCTCTTCCAGTAGGACCTTCTTTAAAAATACATCAAGAGCAGCATAAAACCTTTGTATTCCTGCTCACCAGTGGCTATTACACTCTGTCCCAGTGACCACCCTGTTTGACGTACGAACACTTACTACATGGCCAAACCTCTGATTTGCTTTTCCCATCCACAGGAACCTATGACAGAAATGATCATTTGTGGTTTATCTCATGCTTCTGTCATATATTGGGGAGGCAGATGATAGTTATCCCTCAAAATTATCCCCTTAGCAAAAAAGCTGGCCTGTGCCAGGTGCAAAGCTTGGCTATTGCCAGCTTGTACAGCTCTGCTACATGCAGATAAATTCTGCATTCATTAGACAAGTTGAACCAGCATAAACCCTTGGATGTGAAACTGGCACATGAAACAAGATGCAACATTTTAAATGTTTCTGAATGTCACACCAGTACTCACCATTTCTAACCAGCAATCTTCTAAGGACTGGGGTTTATTTTTGAAATCTTCAGTTGGCTAAATGTTGTGATGACTGAAGACATTGTATCAAGAACTATTTTCTGGCCCTAATAATTTTACTAACTGAACAGATATTCAACAAATCTTTTAGAAATGGATAGTCTTTTTTATTTGCATGAATTGGATCAGAGTCTGAAAGAGTCAAGAAAGAGAACTCAATGTCATTTTTTTCTGCAGAAGCTTGAATGAATGCAACTTGAAAAGTTTAGACTCCTTTGACATATTCTTTAGGCTCAGAACATTTCAATAAAATTTTGTTAAGACTTAGCCATCTCAATGTGGTCTGTTCAACTGCCTCTGTCTTGTGCACTCTTTTTCTTTATAAACCACTCATTATCCTACTTTTTCTTCTAAATGACCCCATATTACCAAGCACTAGGGAATTTAAATATAAAACCAAAACAAACTTAAAGAAGCCAAATTGTGCTCCAATTGTGTGATTATTTTATTCATTATGTTCATAAAAACTTACCTCAACTAGCTTCTGGCAAAGTTTTTAGTGGCTCTTTTACTGTGTCTAATTTCCGCTCATATTTTAGCAAGGAAAAATACTTCACAGGCTACAAAATTTTTTACCCAATACAGCTGTGCAGATACTATGACTGGAGTGTAACAGCTTATTCTGTTTGGACTACATCACTAATTCAAATATTCACATAATTTTCCATCATATTTTCAGGTCTGGTATTCTCTAATCCCCTAAATCTTTCCTCAAGCAAATTTTGCTGCTCACCTTCATGTATCAGGATGAATATTTTCTATTTTTTCTGTCCTGCTGGGAATTGCTACCATGAATATAGTAAAGCTTTTCACATATTTCAGTCACATTTTTCACATGTTCAGATTTTCTCTGCAGATGAAGTTCTCCCTATCAAAACAGGAATATGCAAGAAAATTCTACTAGTTGAAGGTCCCTAAAATATAGAGAGGTCTGATTTCAGCTGAACTATCTTAGGCTATTCTGGAGGTTCTCAAACTGGGGCTCTGGACACCTTTAAGTTTGGTAAAATAGAAACTACTGCTGTCTCTTTACCAGCTACCTTTGGTTAAAAATACTTATGTGAGCTCCAATCCACCTTTGTTACCTGATATCACGGATTTTGCTTTTCAATATATAAGAAGATATTTTCCTTCATTTTCTTACACTTGCTAGATTCTGTTGCAAAGGCCAGTCTTCTCTATCTCTCTTTGAGTAGAAGGCTAACATGTACACGTAAATCTGGTGATTCAGTGCATTTGATATTGCCAGAGAGCAAACTACAAGTCTATTTTCAGGTGGCTTAGGTATAATGCAAATCAGAGTTACCAGTTTCTTGAGCTGTTGGAAATCATTCATTATGTCTCACTAAATTCTTGTGTTCATGGGTTTGCACGTACTACAGCTACAAAGGATGTTCCCAAAGTTACACTCTAATATTTTATAAATCAGTATGTAAGGTGTCAAATGTGTTTCAATAGAAGATGAATCAATATACAGACAAAAAATGAATACATAAAAATATTAATACTCAAATTGCCAAACTAAAAACTTTAACAAAGGCTGTAATTAAAGATAAATAAAAGTATCATGTGTACATCCACAGCTATTAGCCATGCAGTTATTCACATAATTTTGGGATTCTTTGAGTATGATAAAATAAAAAAATCCCTGATTTTTCTTGCTCTAGGGAATCAAGTCCCAGAGGTAATAGCCATATTACTTGGGAATATTAATGCCTGTATTTCTAAAGACATCTTAATCACTACATTATCTCCATTCTTTTTCATCTGCTCATTTTATATATATTGCACACTAACATTCATGAACCTCTCTTGTGGCACAAACTGTAAAAGTTTATGTATTAGTAACTTCCTTCAGGGCTACCATTCATGTTGTCCACAGGGCAAATTCGGGGAACATACCTACCACTGACAAAGCTGGGTCATTCCTGAAAAACAAGCTGTCAAATCCTTTGTGTCAGTCACCACTTATGGGCAAAACTAATTGCTCCTCAAACCTCCACAACTGGAACTTGCGGTGATCTTGGGCTGCTGCTCAGAAGCCAGCTGCCTGGTTTTGGAGTCACCTGGTCTCCTCACCCTGAGAGCACACAAGCTGGTGTGTCACAGTAAGTCCTTACAGAAAGTTGTTCATTTGTTTATTTTATGCTCTTTCTTTGTTTACCAAAACAGTCCTACTGCACAGAATTATCCCACCAGCAACTGTCTGAGAGAGATCTGCACTTGCATCAGCACAAATCACATTCTTCAGTTTTGCACTTTCTAAACTATAAACACTATTTTTGATTTCAAGAAATTAAATTGTCCACGATTTCACATACTTCCTCTCTGTTTTAGAGGAAAATACAAGAAATCAGAAAGGTGTTCCACTGCTATCAGATCCATGGTCTACTTATGGCTGATGCAGAAAAAGCCAATACACACATACAAAGCTTTCAAGTTACAGTGGCTGCCACACTGCCAGGCTAGGAACAGCTCAGCAGAAGAGCTGGGAAGGTTAGATGTTCTCTCATCATGAGCAGACCTAGAGTGAATCCAGGCAGAGAGGCAGGAGGTACACTAGGACACTTGCAGGAAATCTAACATGCCAGAAGGCATAGATTGAATACACTGTAGCACCAGTATGCATGGGGACTATAGAGCCACAGAAGAGACCACAAAAGTTTATAAATCAAGGTGATCAAGGCCTCCACTGTGTTTACAGGTGGGTAGTCATCAGAGCTACATATGTACTGGCTTCTGAGCATATACTAGGGCACATAGAAAGACTGACTAGCAGGAAAAATGCATCTCTAGTTTTGTCTCAAGGGTTACAAGTCTCAGCAGGGTGTACAACTGCTTTCCATTACTTTGTAAAAGAATGTTAATTCGGAACTAGGTCACTATGGACATTAACAGCTCATGACAAAGAGCAGGCCTGAAATCAAGTGGTATGCACAAAATGGAGTGAAATAGTTTAAAAGTTACTCAGAAAAATTATGCAATCATTCATCATGAATCCATTGTGGTTTATCCATTGCATATTTTCCTTATACTTTTCATATACATGATACAAAACTTGAATCATTTTGATTCAGGGAAAAACCTCATAAACTCCTAACCCCTTCTCTCTGGATGCCTTTTATAATGACCATGAATACTGTTAGTCTACATAAGCTAAGTATGTCATCATTAAATTCATTAAAAATTTTATAGAACTATACTCTCTAACCTAAATAAGGATAATCTTTTTTATTTTTTCAGCATTTTGAAATACCAAATCCCTTTACATTAACTATTTTGTGATAACCAAAGCATACATATAATTCATTCCAATAGAGCAGTTAAAGAACAGGCTGTGTCAGCCTTTTAACATTTGGTACATGAGCATTACCTCATTCTAGTGTTTCTCCTCAGGACTTTTTTGGGGAGAAGGGGTTTTGTAACATAGAAAATGCTTTCTGTTCATGAAGAAAGTGGTCTGGAGAAAAAAGTTGGCAGTTTGTGAAGGAAACCCCAAAAACATAGCCTAGTCTTTGAGTCTTTAACTTCCATATTGTGATTGGGTTAAATATCTCATCTTTTGTAGTTCTTTCCAATTTTGTACGTCTATGAAGGATTCAAAAGTTGTTTTCCTACTTCATGGAAGAAAATAAAGATTATTCAATGGCACTCCCCCACTCCCAAGCAGGCTAATGCAGAGCTTGTACTAGTTCCAAAGTTTGGTTTTCCAGTAAAAAATGTAGGAAGTGATTTATGTTGGCCATATAAATGCATTATTTGCAATCTGAATACAAAATCTCTCTTGCCAATTAGTTGATCTAATCCAAGATGTTAGGCACAATCTCAGCATTGAAAAGTGCTGCAACTCTGTGAAAACATTGCCTCATTCCCACTAGTGCAGAATGAACATCCTTCAACTTGGGAAGATTTAATCGTAAGGAAGAACGTCTATTCTTCCTTACAGTTAAATCTTCTTCTAGTTCTTCTGAGAGCTTCTTTTCCCTACTTTTTTCTTCATATTATTTTCATGAAATAAAAGTTTCTGTGGGGCTTTGTAAGTCATGTTTTGGTGAGCAGCACCAGAATGCTCAAGAAAAGCTACAAGAAAGTCACTCAAACTGGATTTTCTTAAGGTGTGATAGACACATGACAGCACATAGTATGCCTGGGCAGGGCTTGAAAAATAAATTGGATACACAGACAATTTATAGTTCTGTAACAACATGCATATGTGAAATGTGTGCAGTTTAGAGACACCAACATTTGATTTGTGAACATTCTCAAGCCTTTACCTTTACAAAGAAATTCCCACCAGTTACGATGCCTGTGAGTTAATATATTAAAATAGCCCCACTGTACTCTGGACCAATTGTGCTTTCTACGTGTATAAATAAGTTTTTCCTTTATCTTCTGTGACTTTTTGGGGGCTGCTGAGGTGCAAATGTGCACCTTTAAAATGATAACTTTGTTTTGCACCAGCATGATGACAGACCTGCACTGATAGTGTATGAGCATGGGCAGTCATCACTATTTGGCTTTCAAGACCCTCTTTTGGTCACCAGGACCACCACTAAAAGCTTCCTCTTTTAGTCTCCATCGTCTCACAATTTGCAAGTAAGACAGAGTGAAGGCAGATCATTAATTAGGCCAAGATTAATCTTCTCACGTTAAAAGGATAAGGCTGACACTCCCTAGGGTAAAGGAAACAGAGGAAATGGTGATGCTTCCTCCCAGCCTTTCACTCCATTTCCCCCTCAGCATGCCTGTATCTCAGCTGTCTATGCCTTGTCAACCCCAGACTGATAAAATAGGGTGATGAGGGGAAAATGACCCTTGGAGATGGAGTAGAGATGGGGCTGGGCCGGATAAAGGATGGGGGAGGCCGTTAGGGCCGTTGAGGGGCGGCAGTTGGGCGGCCACAGAGTGTCCCCAGGCGAGTGGCTGCTCCAGGAGAGGTGCAAGGGGGCTGGGAGGGCCTGTGTGCTCCTGGGTGGACTCCCACCTCGAGGCTGAGTGGTACCCAAGCCACTGTGCTGTAGTGTGCTTTCTGTGGAGGGTGTGAGTCAAACCATGGGGTACACAAGTGTTTGGGAGCTCTTACTGGTTACAACATCTGGTGTAGAGCACTGTTGGCCCTGAACTGGCCTCTGTGTGTGCATTTGTTCACTTACACATGTTCCTCTCTTTGTGTGTGTGTGTGTGTGTGTGTGTATGGGCAGATGATCCACCAGAGTCCCACCTAGGAACTCCCAAGGATCCACTGTCACACACAAGAGCTTATGCTCAAGGTGTCATGTGTCTGTAAGCACATACACACAGCAGCATGTCAAAATCTCACAAGCTCTTGGGTATCTTCATGTATCTATGTGTGATGAGGGTTTGTGCTAAGATGTTGAATGGCTATCTGCAAGGACTGTGCATATTTGAATATCAGTTTCACAGCATATCTGAGTGTGTACCCAGGTCTATTTTCATGTCTGACAAGTTCAAGGAAGCAGTTTTGGTTGTAAAGAGTGTAGTAAGAGATGCAGAGTTTGCACATGCATGAAGTGTGGATAGAAAAATGCCTTCTGTCAAGGTTAGAGAAATATGTTGCCTGTATCATAGACAAAGGAGAAAACCTGTTTGTCTGTTCAGGTTTAATCAGTATAGTACTGACTGCGTTACTGAGGGAATGTTATGTGAAAATTTTATTTAAAAGCATACATGTCAAGTGTAGCCTTCACATGTCTGTCACATACGGCTACTATGCCAGATTAATGTGCACATTTGCATATTTTCATACAGCAGCACATGTCTACTCTGCAGTGCTTTGCTTTGCCATCTGAGTGTGTATGACTGCATATTTTTAGTTGGAGAGCATGTGTGGAACAATTGGGATGTATAGACCATTTTCATGTATTGGTTTATATTTTGCAGAACTGATCTTGCAAAGAATTGATTGCCATTGCTCAGTGACAGAAGGTAACAATGAAAGACAGGTTATTTTGTTAAAGATTTCCTACTAATATGACATATTTCCATCTGCCAGTTCCCTCTAGTGTCAGTAGTCAGCATCATCTCCTTAGAGTCTTTAAAGGATAGGAATTAATCCCATGCTCTGTACCACCACCTGGTTTAAAGGATTTGAAGGAAGCCTGCATTTAAAATTTTAATTCTTACCAACAATTTTACATGAAATGTGAAACAGGAATGAGGGTAAGAGCTCTCATATTGTCTTCTATGCCTCAATCTGTGATGCGAAGGGAACAGCTTTGGTGAGTATATCAGGATAGTTCAAACCCTGGGCATATTTTCTAGTTGACTTCTCAAATAACAATGCCAGAGGAGGTCACATTCGTGGGGGCTCTATCATTTTCCCTGAGGCAAAGATCACCATCACCATCTTAACCAAGAACTCTAGAAACTCAGGCTGCCCATGCTGAAGTCAAACTCCATCCACATATGTATCAGAGCTGTTGTTCTGCCCAGTTCACAGTTAATTGTCTACAATAAATATATGAAGGACATTATTTATTAATGACAGAATGATGAATGTATCAGGATTCAGTTTGGGAGTTTAGTTATGGGGCACAAGTATGTCATTGCTTTTTATGTATCCCAGCAGACAGGAAGACTGATTTGATGTTATTAGAGTTGAAGCTCTTTAATCAATATTTTTCTGAAACTGTCCAGTGTTGCAGCAGCTGTCAGCCCATCAAAGTGCCTGTGGCTATTCTGAGCAGAGTGATTATAAGCTTGAAAGATTGTTGAGGTCAAAAGTTTTGCACACCCTAACAGATTAAGATACTAAATTTTCTGTTTGCTGTGCCATGTGGGTTTTGCAAACAAGTTGTATATTTCTCCACAGAATTCCAAAATGGAGTATTAACTACCATCATTGTAGGGGCTTCAGTTGAGTTAATTGCTAAGGGAATCAGAAGGAAGTGATACTTTGAGAACCATAAAAATCAGTTCTGTATGTCACATGGTCTTTTAAAAAACATTAAAAATGCTTTGGATTTCAATATTTTTTCTATAATCACAGGGAAATGGCTGGCAAGAAGAAAGAAATTCAGCTCCAGGTATAAATCTTATCTACTTGAACAACTTTAGAGGGAAATAGATGTTTTTTCTGCCTTTTTAGAATGTTAAAATGTTAATTAATTTTGTTTCAGACTGTAATAACCAATCAAAACCAGTGGGATGAAATGCTGCAGATAAAGGGTATAGTAGGTACTAACAGCTGATATTTTCTTTTTAATCTTTCATGGACATATGTGCAGGCTTTCATATTTATGTATGATAAATATATAATAGATACTTTAATAGATACTCTAGAAGACTAGAACCATATCTTTTAAAGAAAGGCTACATTATATATATTTATAAAGGTATATCATAGAGTCATTGAACCTTATAGAATTCTTTCATTTGGAAAAGACTTTTAAGATCATATATTACAATTATGATTATACAGTATCTTATATGATAAATACTTGCCAAAATCATATTTATTTAAATTTTATTTTTATATACTGCTATACACTAACATTTAGAAGATACCTTTCCAATATGGTATTCTCCATGGTAGGGAGTTGGACGCTTCTGTGTGTAAAATCTTTCAAAGACTAAATAATTATTGCAGCATTCTGGAGAGTGCATGTCCCATGACATGCATTATTCCCAGTTTTCAGTTAATTTAGTCCAATAACTATCTCCTAGGTCTCCGAGGAACTGTTTTTCAGTAAAAGGAAAAAATCTGTAACAGGATCATATCTACAGAGGGATAGTAATAGGCAAAGGCTCAGGGAAGTGAAAATCCTGTAGGATAAAGGTCTAGATAAGAATGAAAACCAACAGTGGGAAAGAAGAAGAGAAAATAAAAGGAAAAGAAATATGAGAGAAAAGTTGCTATTTGGATTAATCATCTCAAATAGTATTCTGAAGTAGGTTTCCAATGTCAAAAGTAATTGAAATCAAAGCGTGTGTATCCAGTAATGCATCCACTGAATCCATTGATGTATTCATGATACATTCATTGTCTAGAAGAGAACTGAAAGATCCATGTGAATGCCTTCCCAGTGCTGTTTCAGTGCAAACATAAATGTCTCATTTTATAAATTCCTCAAGTCATCTGTTTGTAATTCCAAACTATCATATTTTAGTAATAGATGTGTATCAAGCTTGGTGTGGTCCCTGCAAAGCTGTGCTGAATTTATTGAGAAAACTGAGGAACGACTTTAGTGAAGACAATGTGCTACATTTTGCCGTGGTAAGGACACAAATCCTGTGTGTGACTGTATTTACATTTTTATTTAAATATATCTTCTAATCTGCATATGCAGAGCTTTCATTTTATTGTCCTTATACTGAGTTGCCATAATTTTGGTCTGGTTGCTTTCCCTGCATATGTCCTCATAAGACTTTGTTTAGAAGTAGATTAGGAATGGTAATAAATATGTAAGAAGCTATAATAAAAAAGAGCTGATATCCCACAACATTTGTTTTCCTTGATGAGATTGCAGAAACATTCAAAAGCCAGACTATATGACTTTTAGTTTTAGGTCTCTGCATTATGGACCATTGCATTTAAAATTCTTACATCCCTAAAAAACTGTTGTATCTTTTTTGCAAATGTTACCTTTTATTTCATTTTTAGGAAAACAAAAGGGGGAAATTTTTAAAAACTCACAAAACTTTAGTAGTAAAAATATTTGTTTACACTAACAATATATATATATATATATATGAATGTATTATACCTCCTATTTAAAGTAGATAAATTTGTTCCAAAGACCCAGATCATCCAAGATGTTGAGCAAGTTTATCCTTTTTCACGTAAGTGAAAACTTAAAATTCCTTGGTGAAAGAACTTTTCAGAAAAAACATGGGTTTTTTATACATTAAAAAGGCAGGGAGTTATGTTCCAAGGCTATCTCATGTGCTTTCATACAGTTGATCACATTTCACAAAAAAATTAATACACTGGATAAGCTCTTCTATCAAGACTACATGGGCTACTTCTTCATTTATATATGTTATTCTAACCTACATGAGAAAATAGTATCAAGAGAAGACATTTTTCCATGATTAATTGCTGTAATACAAAGAGAGGACAATCCTGTGTTATCAAAATAGCTCTTTTTTCATCACTATAAGAACTGTTAGTTGTATTTAAGGCTGCAGTTTGAGTTTGCAACACCAAAGTATTTAAGAGTGGGGTTTTCCTGTGAGTAGAAAGGTTTTCTTTATATATGCATACATACATGCATGTAAGCAAAAAATCTTTCTTGTCTGACTTCAGGCAGAAGCTGACAGCATTGAAATCCTGAAACCATTTAGGAGGAGCTGTGAACCTGTGTTTCTTTTTAGTGTTGTAAGTACATCACATCAGTGTCTTTCAATGTGCTGCCTACTTCTGCCTTAAATTTTCAATAGATTTTAAAATAGATGTGAAGCTGGATTTGTACAAATCCTATCCTAACATTTTACATTATGTAGGATGATACTATCTGATGTTGTTTGCTTGAGCCATTTCCCATGCCTGAATCTGGTGGTTCTCAAGCACATTTTTGTTGTAGCTGTTGCACATACAGCCACAGAAGAATTGTGGTAGTCACTGTTTTGGTAGTGAGAAATCCAGGTAAGTTTTCCAGGTTTTTCTTACATAAAGTGCCTTCACGTGGTTACACTGAAATGATTATTTTATGCACACTTTTTGTCACGGAAAGAGAGTTTACATTTCCTGGCATGATATGATTTTTAAGATAACAAATAAAATTGTATTTTCATACTTAAGGAACTGTAGCAATTAATCATATATTTATTATCTCTCACTGATGGACACAGAAAGCTGGTTCTCCTAGGACACAGCTGTAACACACTGCTCACTTAAGAAGAGATGGGGGTTGTTTTAACTCAAGGGTGCCAGGACATGAATTTCCATAAGCAAGGACCAAGGATATTGACACTTTCAGGACCCTTTCAGGTTTGAATCTGAATGCTGCCTAGAAGTTTTGGTAGTATTCTTGGTCACCATTAGCTTCACTATTGTGCACCTGAATGCGGTAGAGAATGCACTGAAAAGTCACACATGCACACACACAAAAAAGACAGAAAACTCCATGTTACAGAAATTCAGAACAAATAAAATCAATATTTGGATTTGCTTCCAACTGTATCATTAGTATTGAGCCTGGAAATAAACATGGAAAATTTGGTAAAGAAGGAAGCAAGGAATTAATTGTACAAAAGTTTCATTCTGAAATAACAAGAGACAGTAGTAGCTTTGGTATCCCCTTCAGTGGGCATAAGAAATGATTCTGTAGCTAGAAAAAATTACCAAGATATTGCATGTTTCAAATATTCAAGTAAATGCTGAATTCAATTCAATTAAGTGCTGAAAACTCACTGAGTGTTATTTTCTCTTCAACAGCATGGTAAAATTCTTGCAATGGTGAAGGGTGTAAATGCTCCTCTCATAACTAAGATAGTAACAGATTTAGTGCAAGAAGAGAGGGAAATTGCAGCTGGAGAAAAGGAACGTACTGAGGTACTCACAAACCACATATTTATGCATAAATGTATATTTTTATTACACTTTCACTGTTTCTCTAAATGTCTATGATAGTGTTTAGATAATGTTTAATTTTTCATATTTTTGTCCTAACAATAAAATTATATATGTGATGCACGCTTTTTTTTAGAAATCAAGTAAAATTATCTGGGTTCTAAGAGACTTTTAAAGATCATCTAGCCCAACCCCTCTTGCCACAGGCAATGGCACCTTTCACTAGATCAGTTTGTTCAAAGCCATGGGGATTGCTCTGTATCTAATGAATCCAGTTTGCTACAAAAACAAAGGCCATTCAACAAGTTTATTCTGTCACCTTTGACTCCTGACTCCCAGGTAACATGAGGACATAAGGACAGCTCAGTCTGACCTCAATAGCTTGCACTGTGAAAGATCCCACTGTTGGAATTCACAGTAGCAGCAGAGCCAATCCTCCCCTGTTGCTTGTTCTCCTCCAAACCCCCCCTTTTCCATTATGGCACTTTATATAATCTTAACAAATTTACAGGTTAGCCTAGCAATGTAAGAAATAATTTTAGTGCATTTCCATGGCACTTTATATAATCTTAACAAATTTACAAGTTAGCCTAGCAATGTAAGAAATGGAGAGATGTTCGAAAGGCCACTATCTCATAAACGTTTTAGTAATCTTTTTTTCTTTCAAGACTAAGTATTTTTTATATATAACTTAGGAACTACATCATATGAAACAAAGACATGGGAAATAATCATGTCTCATTGCTTGTTTTGTTAAAATGGAGATGAAAAAACTCCATTTAGAGCAAAAAGAGCTTTTTAACAAACTGAAATTCAGTTAAAGAAAATCAGACTGACCAAAGGTCCTTCTTAGAATTGCTTGTTGTCCAGGGTAGCAAATCCATTCTTACATTAATATAAATGTGTTGTAAAGATGTGATAGCTGTGTTTGGTGACTTTGATTTTGCACTGGAGATGCACTTTTACTCCATTTGCAATTACCTTAGGTAGAAGAACTTGTTTTTCATGACGAAGGTTCATCAGAAGAGTCTGCTGAGGAGGTTGTAGAGGAGGGTAAATATATTTGATTTACTTTAGAAAAGTTAACAGAAAGAAAGAGAACAAATGTCTTTTGATTAATAATTGACTATGTCTAGCACTAATAGACATTCCTTTGGTTGCATTAATGAAATGCTATGATTGAGCTTTCTTCTGTAAGGAATTAATGTACTGGGCTGTCATCATCAACATTTTCACCCCCATTGGGAACCTTCAGACTTTAGACAGAAGTGATATGTGCCAGGGAATTTTCCTGTCTAAAGTTAAGGCCTGAAAGTCACTTCTACACAGTCCCTGTGTGAGCTGTGTACTTCTGTTGAGGTGGAATACTAAGATGGGGCCAACCTGAGAGGATTGGAAGGGTTAATCTGTGAAGCAATGGCATGCCTTCTCTCAGATTACTCTTTCACCAGATTAGATTTCATAACAGATTTTAAAAAGAACATAAATACACAGTAGTAGGATAAGCTTCCAAAAAGAAAAATAAGCACCATCCTATTTAAAAGTCCTGTCTGTGATTTATCTCAGGTTTTTCATTAGCTGAGACCTACATCTTTTCTATTTTTGTTGTTATCTGTGGCTACTGAATGTTTCTAGTGCTCCATCTATGCAGAGAATGCCATTCTGCAACCCTGAGATGGAACAAACTCCCCCATCTTCTCCTTCTTGATCTTGCTTTTTTTTTCCCCTGTGAGAGGCATTAGATCATGGTCATGGCATCCCTTTTCCTTCTTCTTCATGTTTTGTTTTGTTGGTTTCTTTTTTTTAAATTTTGTGGTTCAGCTGACATATTCCTGACATCAGCTTTATCTTATTTTTTTTTCTCATAAACCCTTTGAGAGCTAGAAGTACAGTATTATCATTAAGCAATTATCTACTAATCCCCAAAACCTAAACATGATAGAAAATCAGAAAACAGAGCTTTAGCTCAGGTTCAGATTCAGGTTAGGGGATCTCTCAGACATTGTAATACACTAACATTTGGCAGTAATATTTTCCTCAACACACGTGTTGTAGTGTTTGTAGTATTGGTAACAAGTAGTAGCCTGCTGTTTCTATTATCACTATCTTAAATTCTTGTAGAGTTTTTGGGATCTGATTGAGTTACAGTCAAATGCTTAACTGCAAACTTCAGGTCCAGTAAAGATGATTCCCTTTATTTTGATGGATGTATTACTTAGCACACTATTTTTTCTTTTTTTCAGAAGTGCTCACTTATTCTGTTGGAATTATAAAACCTGATGATGTCTTAGCAGGACGTGTAGAAGAAATTAAAAAAAAGGTAGAGAGAATTTTAAAGTATTCATTTATTCTATTTATTTAAGAGGCATAATAGCAAAATGTAAGGTTCAGTAGATCCTAATTTATGCCCAGACTTTGGAGCAGAATCTGATAAAGCTTCTCTGCTAAAGATGATAAAAGCACAATAATTTTTACCTAAAATAGTATGACATTCAAATTCATACTATTGCTTTAAGATTCTATGCCAACAGAGGTTAGACATTGATTCATATTGCTTCTGTTATGAAAAAATAAAAAACCTTATAACAATATATATCAAGACCAAATTAAAAGAATTTTAATAAGTGTTATGACAGAGACAGTGACCTTTGCAGGAAAGCAAATCAGAGTGCTGTATAGGTTGTTTCTGCAATTACTCTACCTTAGCTGGAAAGGAAGGAAGCTCAGTAAAGGAAAAGAAAAAAAAAAAAAAGGCACTGCTTGGAAAGAGTTTAGCTGGAGCAGCTGCTATTTGGCTCATGAGGAGCAGCACCACAAGGGCTTTTACAGAGCAGAGTGCTGGTACACAGGTTAATATTCATGTATCATCAGTACTGGGGCTGGATACTGCCTTGGCTGTTAAAATATCAGTATATGGTACAAACCTCATACCAACGGACTGTGAACTTTGATGCAAGTCATATGTGTGCATCACTCACAAATGCTTGCATTTAGTGCATTAACCTAGCTAAAACCAGAAAATCATAAAGTAGATTCAATTTTTCCTTATTTGCTGTTTCTAAAGCCAAGTAGTTTAGTCTAATACAACTGTTAATAAGTGCACATTTATGTGACTACTATGGTTACAATATAATTTATAATATCTTGCAACGTAAATTGTATGTTAACCCCTCACAGTGATCCAAAGCAGTTCAATCAATGTGAAATAAAAGGGATTACTAACTACTGAATGAATGTACTTCATACATTGAACTGCACTATATTTTTTCTCAAACATTAACTTAGGGGTATTGTAATCCTGAATTTAGCGAAATGCTTTGAAGGGCTGGAAATTCAGTTTAGGCAAAGATAGTGGTTATATTTTGAATATTTCATAGAACATTTAAATATTTAAATTTAAGATAGCTTCCAAAACCAATCAATCTTTAGATTTACAATACATATGATATTGTATGTATCCATTTTCAAATGCCCTTGAGTAATAACTGAATAATTGCAGATTAAAGATGCAGGATTTGACATTGAAGCAGATGAGGAGAGAATGCTTACTGAAGAGCAAATCAGAGTATTTTATGCCCGGCACAAAGAAGAGGTAAAAACAAACTAAAAACCTAAATGAAAGAAACAGGTACAACATATAATTGTGACCAGATGTGCTTGCAAATCTCTGTACGGTAAATTTTAAGTATATTGAAGAACTGAATTAAGGTAGATTTAGTACATAAAAAAAAGAGATATTCTCTCCTTTTTCTTTCACTGACTGATATAAATATCACTACTTGGCAATCTAATATTCAAACCAAATTAAACTGACCTCCAATTAAATACTAAAAGATTTTGTTCGTCTTTCTATTATCTCAATGTGCACGATCCTTAGACATGGAGCTAAATTGATAACACTATTTATCAAAATAAAATTATACTAATTTTAAAATGTGTTATGACAGGCCTAGTGACCTTTATAGGAAAGAAAATTAGAGTGCTGTACAGATTATTTCTGCAATTACTCGACCTTGGCTATTAGGTGCTGAAATGTGGCATAAACCCAAAACCGAATGTCATCTATGTGACACTGTATATCTATTTAACATATATTTTTCCAGACAGAAAATAAGTGATATTACACATATTATATTTTTTTATTTCTTTCCAGATTTTATATTGTTTATTATTTCCAGATATTATATTTTTTTATTTCTTTCCAGATTTTATCATGGGGTAGTTCTGGGAATAAACATGTGCACAGTGAGAGAGGGAAAGCATCTCAGCCAAGATCTATTTTTTTTTTGTGCCTTCTCCTGTATTAGGGGACAAAAAATAGCTAAAGACAGATATAAAGTTCAAGAAAATAATTAAATTAGGCTGTCCACCACTAAATGGCAATGGTATAGCAAACTAGCACCTGGATATGGTCATATTTTCCAGCAGTGTGATAACTAAAATTAACTCTTCAGAAGGATCAAAAGGAAGGATCAAAAGGAAGGATCCTTCAGAAGGAGACAAAAAATGAAGTTCCTTAGCAAATATTTATACTTTCTGCTATATGTGTAAGATAGACAGAGGTTGGAATTATATTCAAACAAACAGTTTGTTTAATTTTATTAGAGGGAGCAATGGAAGGGTTTACCTAATCTGAAGGAGAAGGTGAGAAGGTGTGCCTGTGGCATTCCAAATGAATAAGAGTGAGAGATGGTTCCTACTAAAGTCAGAAAAAAAAAAAAAAGAAACCTGATAGTAATCACTAGATGGCTGCACTATGATTTAGAAAGGAAGTAACAGGGAGATATTGCAAGCAACCATGAAGACCTTGGTTTTAGCAAAGCTGGGGTTGTAGGTCAGACAGAGGCAGTTTTGAAACAGAGGAAAAAGTAACTCGTCTTCATGGGACTAGCAGCCAAATTTGAGGCTAGTTTGTTCATCTTGGGAAATGGGTTAAGAATATGCATAGGTATGAAGATAATTGAAAGAGAAAAGCAATCAGTTGAAAGCATATATGTGAATATTTCATCCTCGTATTACCAAAGGAAAAAACTATCACATGCAATGACATGATGCTGGCTGGTAAGGATTTAGTCAAATATTTAAAAGGAGAAGAGATATCCCCAAGAAAAAGGTGACATACAAAAAAGAAATAAAATCAACAACTCACACCACAAGTTTCAAAAGTTATTCTTCTGATTGTAAATGTACTTTTATAGGATTGAAAGTTGAAACTGAAGTGAAAAGCACATAGCAAAGGAAATGAAAGAAGAGTCTACAAATGTCTTGCAAACAGCTCAGTGTTCTACATTTATAACAAGCTACATGACTTTTATTTTCAAAAATTATTCATGGAACTGTATTGCAGTTTCTTATGTCACACTACATGCTGTATTACAAGCAAAGCAAGTGATTACATTGAATTTCTAGATAATTTTCTTCTTTCTTGTAATTTGCATTTTAACCTGGAAGAACATCTAGTACTTGTTTAAAGTAGTTACATGACTTTCTTTATCTCAATTCACCTTTTTTTTGGACATTTGATAATGTTGTCTCAAATGATAGATAAAAAATCTCAAACAATCTATCAGAGTTCTGAGGAGTGAATGTGAACTCCAGTTTGGAACAGGAATGTATGTGTTGCTTTAAAAGCATAATCATCTAATTTCCGATGACAAACTCAGAGTTCCTGCGATTCATGGGGGGAAAATTATGTTTTTTAGCCTGACTTTAACGCATTCGTTCAATTCATGATGAGTGGACCATGCCATGTTTTGATAATCACTAAAAAAGAAGCAACTGGTGCTATTCCTCAGTGGATAGACCTACACAAAACAAGCGAGAGTGCTGAGCCTGAGGAGCCAGTCAAGTGAGTACCAGTGAAAATGTGTATCTGTGATTCAGCCACAGTGTTTAGAGCACACCATAAACCAAGGCACGTTCCTACAGACACAGACGTGCCCATGTGTGCAGGTCCAGGGAGCAGGCAGAGTTCTTTGCCTAGTCCTTTACAGGATCACCACTAGAGATGCAACCCCAGTTCTCATGGGAATTCAGAAATTCCTTTCTTCCGAGTTAAAGATGACAAGCCGAGGTCCTCGATCTCTTTGAACTCACACTCAATGGGTTCTCAGAACAACGGGAACAATGATACATTCAAAGCTGATGTAGTCCTTGCAATGCAAGTTCACCCATGCCATGGGACTGCCTGCACTGCCTGGGCTGAAGGTTGCACTCTTTTCCATGTTTACTCCCATGTTTCTTGGGAAGCTGTAGATATGGCCCAGAGCAGACCAGGGAATGCCTGAGGCATGCTCTTCTCCCTGGGAACACTGTAAAAGCCAGAAGAGAAGGGGAAGCTTACTGGGTTTGTGTCCCCTCTCTGGTCCAAGATATGAAAAAAAATTGTAAGGATTAGCTGTTCACAACCATGGTATCTTGAAATGTGTGTTTTTATTCTATGCCAAGGGCTTGTAGAGAACTTTAAGGATGATAGTTGTACTCACAGCCTCAGACAACAGAGGCTGTGAGTACAACTATTCAAATATCGGATCAGGTTTTATATTTAGACAAGACATTTACTTAACACAACATGAGCTTAAATACTTCGTCCGAAAATTAATTTGTTATAGTAATTGACATTTTTGTCGATGCCTGCTGCATCCCTTTCTGCATTAATTAATACAGCTGGGGAATACTGCATCTTCTACAAGTGGCCAAGAGGGACTTTATTTACACAGCTAAACAAACAGGCAAGAAACAATGAGAAGCATTTCTGTTATCAACAATTCTGTAGTGCTATCATTTTTATGATCATGCTGCACATAAATTAAGCACAAGACTTCTATTGATCATTCATTATACAATGTACACTTGTCAATAGTAATTCTATCTCATGAAACAGAGAAAATATTTTGGATAAGCTAGAGGGGAATTGTTAAAGCAGCCTGGCTGAGATTTCTCCTTCAGAGCACATGATCATGCACTTTTTGAGAAGATTAATAATTCTCTTCTCAGAAATGTTACTTTACTCATGAATCTGAATTTAATAAAAACTTAGTTTTACATTCTATTCTTATGTTTCATTAAATTTCAAGAAAGTACATCTTCAAAAATTCAGCTTGTTAACACTAAGCAATGACATAAATACTGTATTACTTCATGTTTCATCAGGTTGCCAAGCCTCAAGGAAACTGACAGTCTGGTAAATTTATGTGATGTGCAAGACAGTGTTGAAGATGCCAGCAGACAGCTTGCCTTCTTTTTCCCAAATTTTCATATAAATGAGGCAGGACATCAAGCTGAAAGGACTTTGGCCATAATTAGACCTACTCTCTTGAAGGAAAGGCGAGGTAAGTGTTAATAACTGTATTTTCTATCAAGGGTATATAAGTACTCTCATATTTTAAATTTTGAATTAGAAATTCTAACTCAATTAATGATACTTTTTAGGTTATATTTTCTCTCCAGCATTAGGCCAGCAGTGATCTTTGTCTGGAATGAAGTTATGAGGTTGATGTTTTTCATATATTGAGAATGCAAATGTCAATGATATTTTGTTCCTTTAGGTAATTTTTCAAGAAATTCTGCAGATGAAATATTTCTAGAAGACCTCCCAGAGAAGCTTGTATATTCAAATGTAGTATAGGGGACTATATTTCCCACCATAATAAAGCAGCTGATATTCTTGAATAGCAGGCTCAAGATAGATCAATGGCAAGGGGGAAAATATCCAATCCAAGATGTTCTATTCTGCATGAGGCCGTGCTGCTCAAAGGCAGTTGTAAACAGACAGCGGTTTTACAGATTAAGTTAAAAATCTACCTCATTACATGAAGCTTCATCCAAACAAGTTTACTTTTTTTCTCAGTTATATATTTACATTTCTTCCTAGATTTCAGATAGTATTTTTATTTCTAACTTGAGAATCCCTGTACTTGTGCAATGTTACGTGCAGAGAGCTGTAAGACTACAATTTTGATCTTTCCTTGTGAATTTATGTTACTTATGGTTGTCTAGCATGTTGCTTAGAGCAGCAGTTCTGCAGTTCGTGTTTAGGTAATTACACATTAATTTTGTAGGTAATTTTGACTTGTGCCAAATACTGCTTTTACTTACACATGTGGTCTTGTAAGACTTAGTTAAATAAACATTTCACCTATTCAAATTCCTTAGACCTTCTTTTGCTGGTAGTAACATGTATCATATTTCTCAGTCAGGATTTCCTACCGAGGTTTTTTAAGCAAGAGAAAGCCTAAATATGATGAGGATGAGTTTTCTGATTGTCGAGACAACTAGTGATGCCTGTTAAATTAGTTTCCTGTTCTTTAGTTAGGAAACAAATTCACCCATAAAAAAATTAACATTATCATTGAAAAATCCATGTCATTTCTCTACAAGTGTTAAATGAATGAATGTTTGTCAATTTAGCATTATTTAAATATATTTAACAGATTCCATAATTCAAAAGATAAAGGATGATGGTTTCCAAATAGCAATGCAGAAAGAAATAGTTCTATCTGAGGATCAAGTACGTACATTTTACAAAGAGCATGTAGATCAAGACTACTTCCCAGTCCTTCTAGAGCAAATGACCAGGTATGTTAAATGAAAAAGGATAATGTAAATTAATAGAAGTCATATAGAATCAGTCAAGATTGAAATTTTCATATTAAATAATTGTTGAATCAGAGACTCCCTAAATGGTTTGAGTTGGAAGGGATCATTATTGCTTATCTAGTTCCAACCCCCTGCCATGGGCAGGGACACCTTCCACCTGAATAGGTTGCTCAGAGCCCCATCCAACCTGGTGTTGAACACTTTTTGGATAATACATGGCTGCAAGATACACATGTATCTAAAAGTTTAGTAAAAGACAAAACAGGAACAGATAACTGCAGATAATGGAATAATTTCCAAGTACAACAAATAAAAAAATCAAGCCTTTAAAAGTTACTAGCTACTCCATATTGCTGTATGTGTGATGTCTCAGTGGCCAAGTCCACTGATTTGAGTGATAACAGTTTAGGTCTGCTCTGGAAAGGCTGCATTTAGGTTGTCTGCAGAAGAGCTCTGAAATCTTCAACCAGGCCATGTGCTGGATAACTTGGGGAAGAAAAATAAATCATGTTTGGATATTCTCTTCATATGAAGCTGGGACATGGTTGGGGCATGATCAGTCTTTCTCTGTCTTGCCATTGTGACAAAACACAGTAACTTTGCAATTTAAATTAATATTTAAGCCCCATAAGGTTTTATCAGCATGTACCTGTTTAAACAATCAGATCAGTTTTAAGGTCCCCCAATACTGGGGCTCATTTTCCTAGTCTGGGCTATATATAATCAAATTACTTTTTTAAAAGCTCCAGGAGTTTTTGGGTTTGTTTTTTTTTTAATGCTACTTTTCCCCTTGTACAGTGGTCCAACTCTTGTATTGGCTCTAACACGAGAAAATGCTGTATCACATTGGAGAAGTTTACTAGGCCCAAAGATCCTTGAAGAGGCTAAGGAAAATCCAGAGAGGTAATAGTCACAGAAGTAAGCCATCATACACAGCTTCCAATTTACCGTCACGTTTCCCATCGCATTCCACACTCCAACTAGTGTGACTATAGTGCCACCATCTGGAAACAGATATGCATTTCTGCAGTTTTTTAAGCTTTTCTTGGAGGTGGTAGTATATTACACATAAGAATCTCAGCATTTTTTGAGATATAATGGCTGCTAAACAGAATTAAAATCTTAGTTTTAAAGAGTGCAATGAAGTGAAAGGGGAACTCTTGAGTCAGAGAAAAAATGATGGTAATACCA
>VZRH01003881.1:620662-652840 GCA_013397555.1 Urocynchramus pylzowi
GGGGGGGTGGGTCTTGAAATACCACCATTATTTTTTCTTGAAATACCACTAAGATTTTCTTGTAGCTTATTGAAAACTTTGCATCAATAAAATATTTTCTTTGTGACTAAGATTCTCCTACACATTTTATAAACAGACACCTTAGTTCTGCCTCCTTATCACATTGCTCTAGGAAACTGCAACAGTATCCCCTTACCTGCTGCTGACAGAAGTGCCACGTCATTAAGAAATAAGTGGTATTTCTTGGAAATATAACAACACCAGTGTTGGGAGGGAGATTGTTTGTATTTCAGATTTGCAAATCAACACTAATTTATATTCCCTGGCTTAAGGCTAATTGTAGTTCAGAGCTCAAAATGGCTATGCTTTTAAGTAACTTCACTCTTTTAACGACTCTCAGTTTCCGTGCACAGTTTTCTTTTGAAAATGTACCTATCAATCAGCTGCATGGCAGCTCTACACCCAGCGAAGCTCAGAAGGAACTAGAGTTCTTCTTCCCTGAGGAACACACCTTTGCATTAATCAAACCTGATGCTGCTAAGACTCACAAAGGTAAGGCATTTAGAAAGTATGGGCTATATCTAGTGATGTAATCATTTCTGCAAAGGATTAACAATGTTCACTGCAGTAAAACACATCAAATGCATTCTTCTGACTCTCTGAAGTACATTTTCTGTGCAGAGAAATGCTTTGACACGGCTTGCATGATTCAGATCGAGATTTCAAATGTGACATTTCTTTTGCTTAAGCTGCCTATAGGTCTTTCTTCACTGGAATAGTGGTGAATTGAATAAAGAGAGTTCCTAGCTAAGTTAAACTGTTTAAGGGCCAGGCACTTCTGCAGACTACCTGCCCAGCATCTTTATCAGTCAAAGAAGAGAGACACTTACCAAACTTGTATTACTTATTTCAGACAGGTATCTCTACTGACTCAAAAGGGGTCATTGCTCAGTTAGATGCATTCCCATCCTTGATTTAAATTACTGTTAGTCTAAGGGAGTAAAGAGAAAAAAATTAAAATAAAAAGAGCACTATGTAGAATTCAGAATCTTGCCTTAAGGATGTTTGCTGCCACTCTTTAAAAATCCTCTACCTAGACCCCCTACTTAGCATTATTCTATTCTGTCCTAACAAATTTCAGTAGCCTTTCTAATGCTAATTCATCATTGGTATCTTCCCCTCTTGTGAAAATCCAGGTTGATTTTGGCTGGCCATCTGATGTTTGATACAGCATTACAACTACAGTCCACATTCTGTTCAATGTGAGAAATAACAGTGAATGCTATTGGCATAGTTTATTAAAATCTGGGTTTGATACGTGCATCAAAATGGATAATGAAGTGACAAGGGTTTCTGCCTATTTTAGAGGACTGTTGAAGTGTTTCTTATGCTGTCCATATTTGGTTTGATATTGTAAGAAGAATTCTCATAGCTATTGGTGATTTTTTTAGGAAAAGACATCTAATATTTTCTGAAACTTTTAAAGTTTGGGTGTTTGGGGTTTGCATTTTTTGCATCTAAACCATTTCAAATAAAAAATGAGCTTGTTTGTTATTCTCCTAGATGAAATTATGAAAAAAGTTAAAGAGGCTGGGTTTAGCATCTCAAAGGTAAAAGAACAAGCTTTAACTCGTGAAATGGCTGCACACTTTTACAAGGATCATGAAGGAAAACCCTTTTTTGAAGAGTTGGTGAATTTTATGACACAGTAAGTGTCTTGGTTTACAGTACTGAGGTATGTAAGTAGACATCACACTTTCTACAGTGCCAACAAAACATGCTACACCATAACTGGTGCAAGGATTTTACAACCTGTCACTCTTTCTGGCAAGTTTAGTGACTTCTAGCACAGAATACTCTTCCTTTAAAAAGGAGATTTACAATTATTTTCAAACTTATGAATAGTTTTGTTTTGGATTTTATTTTTCCTTAAAAGGAACTGCTTTCCAATGGAATCCTTTTTCTTCTCAAGCAGGACAAATAACTTCCTCATAATATTGTTAGGATAGCTGATAAAAACAGTATGTATTGTCTTGCTTCAAAAATTATTGGGTGAGAATGTCTTTTGGACAAAAAGTCCAAATCCAAATCTGATCATCATAATCTCTTTGGCTTTCAAATATGGGATTTTTCCTTAAACAAAACACACAGAAACAAATTTTAATATTTAAGCAGTTTAATAAAATTAAGATAGTTCAATGTTTATTATAACCCTTCATGGTACCTCTGACATTAAAGCTAAGGCTGCATCTCAGAAATCTCAGAATAGTGTATGAGTTTTTTAATATTGATTTTACAGGGGTCCGTCAGTGATAATGGTCTTATCAAAGGAAAATGCTGTGGAAGAATGGAGGAATCTAATGGGTCCAACTGATCCAGAAGAGGCAAAGAAGACCTGTCCTAAATCAATTCGGGCTCAGTTTGCACACGATATTTTGTCTAACGCTGTTCATGGTTCATCTAATATAGAACACGCAGAGAGAAGCATTCATTTTGCATTTGGAGAGCTGGATGCAGACTAAACAATTAAGAAACAGTCTCTGAAAATTGATATTCATGTAATTAGGTGGATTTGTCTACCCAACCACTATATTTAAGACTGCATAAACATACTTATTTTTCTTCAGAGTCCATCCAATTTTAGTTGGGCAGGTTTTGTTATCAGCTCTTCCGTATTGCAAAACATATCAACGGAACAAGTAATGCCTGCTAGGAGTTTCACACTAGTAATGGTTTCCTTATGTAAGCTTAGTAGATGTTTTTCCATTTGTCATTTTAACAGATTTATGCATTTCCAATAGTTCCAGGATTCTAAAGTGTTTTGTGTATAGCTACCTTAAAAACAACAAGGACAAGAGTCAAGGAAGGTGATTAAAACACCATTAATGGCACATCCACTGGTGATGTGGATCGAGTTCTGCAGTTCCAAACATGAGCCAAATGGGGCTCCTGGACCCACTGGCCAAATGTGTATGTGTGCATCCCTGATGAGACTGCTCTAGGCTGTTAAGGTCTATTGATTCCCTCAGGACCCTAAGAAACATTTGCATTGTTTATTCATCCTTTTCCTAAATGTCTTGTAAGGATTACTGTCACAGGTAGGATAATAAACCAAAATGTCCTCTCCACTCCATTTACTTAATTTAAATATATCAGAGGAACTAAAATATAAAGACAGCTCTTACATAACAGCTATTCTTGACATGTACCTCCTTGCCAAACTAGCGAGTTCTCCAGTCTAACTTGGCTGGCCTTCATGAAGAACACAAATATTATTCTGTAGCTGATGTATTCTCACTTTTGCTTTCTAAGTCTGTTGAAGGTTGAGATTCTAAAGAATGGCATTCACTTAAAGTAATTTACTTACATTGTTGATTTTAAGTGTGAAGTCTAGAAAGAATGAAGTCCTTCTCATACTTTCTTTATTGTTCCTATTGTATTTAATACAACTAGCTGCTATAAAGAGCTTCCTGACAAATATTTCTGTTGTGATGGGGCATTTGCATTACAATCATTCCTCCAGCAGAAGTTGGACTGAGCATTCTCCTGGTGGCCCATTTTCACCTACAGCTGCTTTACTGCCACAAACTCAGCTTGAGGTTCGCTAGCCTGTAGGAGGTGTAATTAGTGCAGAATTTATATGTCGCCTCACAGAGGTAAATTCTGAGAAACATACTTCAGGATTGATTATTTTTAGCTTCTTTTTTACTTCAAAAACTCATTAAAACTGTTCTTCTTGACATTATTTAAGCACTCTGGATCTTTTGGGTCCTGGTATGCTGTACTTTAAACCAAGAAGCAGGCTCAGAAAAGAGTAGATTGCTTCAGTAGTGCAATGTCTCATACATCAATTCAGCTCATTTCCTCAGATCTTTGCTGGAGTTAATAGCTTCTCAACCAGTGGGACAAATACAAAGCTGAAAATTCAGGTGGGTTTAATTTTTGACAGGAGCAGTAATGTTGAAACCACCAAAGTGCTTTTATGTCTTATTGAGGGTCTATAAAGTGTCTAGTGGAAGTTCACAACCAAAGAGCTTGGTAAGTATCCTGCAGGGGTTATGAATACTGTGAATCACCTATTGCTCTGGTCTGAGAAATTTCTGTTTGCTGTGGGGGTACTGTAGCTCTGCCTCTGCCTATTTAAGTATGGTGAAATTCTGCATACCAAGTTATTGCTCTTGCTTAACCATTATCCTCCATATTGCAACACATCACTCTTAAACAATATAACATTTTTGTCAGTTTGGTTTAACTACTGGATTTTGAAGGATTTTGTCTATTTGGGGTTCCATATTCATGTGTGTCAATTACAATCCCTGCTTTGTTCTTGGTTAAAGCAATCCATTAAATTCCATTGAAATATTATGCATAGATCTATGACAGTTTTTTCTTCATGTTGCCTAAGTATCCAAACCCAAATTGAAACGCGGGAGCATTTAATTTATTAATGCTCATTTCTTCTCCTAAATACATTCTTGATCTTAAAGTCTTTCAGCAGCTTTGGAAAGGAGAAATTTAACAGATACATCTTAAAATATCAACCATAACTGTTTCATTCAGATGATGAAGAGATTCAGATTCGCAAAGCTTTTATATCTTTGAGAACAGAAAATTATACATTTTGTACAATTATCAAAATATGCATTCAAAAGAATGGCAATCAAAATACTGTCACTATTTTAAGAGATTGCTTTGTCTCTTTAAAAATATAACTCACCCTGTAGGTATTGCAGACATTAATTATACTGCCATCCACTCTACTTTGAAAATTATATTACTGTGATATAGATATGGATGCAATTTTTAAGAATTTGAACATTTCTGGTGGGATCAGCAATTATTTGATTTATAGAGTCAGGAGGACTCTGTTCCAACATAAACTCCATGAAGCCTCACAGATTAAAATCTTCCCGCAATTAAATTTACACAAAACTGCTGCACATAGAACTCACAGAAAGTCTGACTCTGTCCGTTTATCTCATATCTAAATGCCAGTTCAAAAGCGAATGTGGCCTTTACAACTGTTTATTTAGAAAACATCTTGTCGTTCATCATAGAATTAGCTGGTGAAAAGATTTGATTATAATTCTTCCAAGACTAACAAAAGATAACATAATTATTCTTCTGATTTTTGTCCCAGCAGGAGAGAAATGGAACCACAGGGCATGTTTATTTGTACCACAAACCACATATTTCCTTGTTTAGGAACTTTAATGAAATCATAACCTGACACTAAAGACTATATTAAAGATCTGTTTCAGTTTAGAATGATAAACAACAGGGTTATAAATCTCAAAATACTGTTTTAGAAGAATAACTATGTCTGATTGTACTGAGATTTTGTACTGAATTACTACATAAAAAATAAGACAAGTGGAGAAAAAGCTTTTTTTCCCTGCCAAGAAGATGGAGTCAATCAGCTTGCGGCTCTGTACCACTTTTTTCCCTTTGCTCTGACTGCTGAATGAACTACACTGGCAAGTCAGACTTTGCAAGTATCTGCTCAGTTTATCCACAGCTCTTAGTGAGCAAATGATCATCGCTCTGGCTACCTTGCTCAGAGAATACATACTGAAGTTCTCTGAGTATGTACAAATTATAAAGTTTTCATCACACTGTAGCCACAAGTGGAATCAAAATACTTAGGGTGTTCTGTTTGGGGCATTTCTTGGTTACTCTGATACAACCATTAACCTTCTATCTGGATGTAGACTGCCTGACATATTTAAGGTACTTTTAGGGCTTGATCTTAATATCCCCATCTAGAGAAAAGGAGTGTTGCCCTCCCTTGCTTTATGCTCATTTCCATAGTGGTTTATCTGCAAGCCTTTTGGCAGCAGCAGGAACCAATCTAGGATTAATAGATCACCTGGAAGCCCTCAAATTGACTGCATATCCAACAAGCAAGTTTGAAATGCTGTTTTACATTCCAATAAGGCTGTTGTTTAATTTCAGAGAAGTTACATGAAATAAAGTGTTAGCAGTTGAAATTCACTGCAATTTTTCCAGAAAGTCTTGGCTAGCTCTAATTAGAAGTAATGCACTTCTGTAGAAATTAATTACTTGCAAGTTATTGGGGAGTGGGGGTATTTATAAATGAAAACATAATTTTGAATGCTTGTTGACCCATATTGATGGATTATATTTATTTACAAAATTAATTGTTGCTGATGTAGCTTACCCTAAAAATTTGGTTGAGGAAATGTTTTCAGATGTGCATTTACATTCAACTGCTAAGCACAACCAAAAAGCATGTGTCAGTTGGGCATAATTGGAGTAAATATTTTTTCAGGTTTCATTCATTTGGAATCTAAGTTACAATTCTGGATAAAAGAATTTAAGAGCTGTTTGAGTATTTTGGACAGGAAAATCTTCTTTTTATTTGCTTAGGAAGTATTTCTCAGTCATATGCACTGACTGGCCGAAAGTTGCAACACTGCATTGAAGTGACCGGGTCAGTCAGGTCTTGTTGGAGGGAGGTTTATGGGTTTTGTAAAAATGTGTTTCATAAAAGAGTTCAGATTAGCATTTACAGTGAGCTTCTAAAATGCTGCCAATCATTCACAATTAGAGTAAATATTTTTTCAGGTTTCATTCTTTTGGAACTGAGGTTAGAACATTCAGTGAAAATACTGAATGGCACTTCTAACTAAACTGGGCACATGTGTGTGGGAGGTAGTAAGAAACTCACTAGAAGCATATGTTTGGTGTTCCAGGCAATTTTTATTTTATATTAAAAAAATGCCCCTCAGTAAGAAGGCAGCTGCAACACTTAGAAAAAACCCCCATTTAACACTTCAAGAATTTGGCCTCTTAATTTTTTTCATCTTTAAGTATTTACAGTAATTACATTCATCCATCAGCAAACTATTTGCCCCCCTTTGCTGAAGGGAGGTTTCATGACTCCAGTGCTGGAGTGCACAGCAATGGCTACACCTGGCCATGGATGTGCATGACAAGAGGTGAGTCTGACCTTTTGCCATGTGCCAGGGAGCAGAGGTGAGGACAGCACCCTCTGGGTAGGAATTTGCCTGTTCAAACAGCCCTCACTACTCCAACACCCACTTCATGGGAAGGGAAGGGAAGGGAAGGGAAGGGAAGGGAAGGGAAGGGAAGCTGGAGGGTGAGGATGTTCTGTCTGGATTCAAATGGCAATTGGTGTCAGGGAGTTAATAACTGTAGGGGATTTTCAAATTTGTATTACTTGCATTAGTGCTAAATTGGGTTGACCAATGGCTTCTTAAAACATAGGGAAAAATGGTTTGGAAAAACACACTGCCTTATTAATTTATCCCTTGTATGTCTGTTCTTTGTATTATAATATCCCCTGCTTTTTGTTGTATTGCCTTTCCTTCTTCCTTATTTTTACCATATCAAATTCAAAGTTCGTCAGCATAAAGTATACATAAAAATGTTAAGGAGTTTGGAAACACCTGGCTCAGTGCATCCATGTCTATGCCAGCGTACTGGAATGGTCAATCTAATGACAGCAGCTTGGAGAAGGAATGATGACAATTCTCTGGAGAAAATAATTTTTACGTTTTTCCCTCTGACAAA
Source organism: Urocynchramus pylzowi (assembly GCA_013397555.1). Lineage (NCBI taxonomy): Eukaryota > Metazoa > Chordata > Aves > Passeriformes > Fringillidae > Urocynchramus > Urocynchramus pylzowi. Next base: position 628,220 of record VZRH01003881.1, read on the forward strand.
ACAAAAAAAAGTTTGATTTTAACTGTTGCAAAATAATACATGATGTTGCTGTAGGGTCTAGGTAGCTGCTCCAAAAGTTCTGTTTAACAAACACCACATTTGACTATGTCCACAATAAAATTTCTTTAAGTGATATATCATGACTTCAGTATTTGTTATTTCAACATCACATTGATGTGACCTTCACTCATTCGTTAATGGCTAACCATATATACATTTATTGGGGTACTTTAAATTGGGATCAATACGTAATCAAAACTTAAGAACTCCTGCTACACAGTACATAAAACTATTATAGAAGTTTTCCAATCTTTTAGATCATGCTTACTTAAGTCAGCATTTTCAAACTCACCTAAATTAGTCACCTGCAAGTGAAATTCTGTCTCCCCTGATTCCCATTTGTTTTTCCATTTCACTGAACATGATTCCACCTATAGGCTGTATTTAAGCACCTAAGTTTGTAGTCTGTTTTTCCAGACATGTCAAACACATAATTCTAAAGTCAATATATCCTATATATGCTGAGCATTCCTGGCACCTGGAATGAATTTTAGATCTAATTCTGCAGGTGGTCCATGTCAACAAAGTACTGCACCTGCCCAGAATTACCACTAGTGCTACACTCAACTCCTGACCTTTGTATATTTCAACCAGTTGCTCAAAGCTCAACAATTACCATTTATGTTGGTTTTTCCTCCTGAATTATTCTATATGCTATTATTCAATTTTCTTGTAACACCTGTGTCTGTTTGTCTTAAACATTGTAACTCGGCCAATAATTTGCAAATTGGCATTAGCAAATTACCAAGTATGTAATTGCTGCTACCAGAATCACTCCAGCCTATTTTGCTGTGAATTTCACACATGCAATTTCATTGAAATTCTTGTCATGGCAAAGATCAACATCCTGACATGACTAATTGTTATTCCTTATGATAATCTACACAGAATTCCCTTTTTTTTTCTGACATAGAACTTCTCTATGATAAAAATCCTCATTTTACCAGAACTGACAAGTCTAGTTCTTAGTGTTCCAGCAGGAACTCTGGAGGGTCTTTCATGTATTTATCATGAGCTTTTCTGATCTTAATGTTGGTGATCTTCTTGTGTGTTACATGAAACTGAAATCAGAATGTATTATCTATGCTGCCTCACTGAAGTACACCTTGGAAGGAATAGCATAAATGCCACTTGGAGTTATATTGATTAGATTTGTATCACCTTTGCTGTTCTAATACCTCACACAGAAAATGTTAAGCCAGTAAATTTGCCACATAAATAAAAGAATCTGATTTTCTGACACCCTTTTCAGGGTAAATGTTACTTTCTGATAAGAAAAACAGCAGTACCCAGTTCCATTGAGAAGCTCATTAATAGGGACAAGGCTGATTTATTTATTTATTTATTTAATCTCAAAGAAAGATTAGAAATATGGTATCAAATGATAAAAAGTTATCCAAATGATTACTGAGCCACTTGAAGCCCTATTTTCTCCTTAATACTGTACAGTAACTATCAGTTATATTTAGAATAAAGCTTCTATTCCAGTTTTCATAGCAAAGCTATATTACAGCAAATGTGCTACTTTTAAGAATTCTACAGATTTTTCACTTTAATCTGTTCTTTCAAAAAATATGGATTTTTCAATTAGATGTTTAAATATATTTGAAATTAGAACAACAGAAGCCAGCCTGAAGTACAATAAAAAAATTAAATGTCTGCTCTGAATGCATTTTTACTACACAAACCCACAAGATCAAATACTATCACTGTAAGCATATTTTTGGCACTCACATAATGCATACCCAGATCCTTAATGGTAAACTATGCTTTTGAACACTCTGAACAAGGGCTGTGATTCCAAATAGCAGATAGGTTCAGCTCCAGCAGCTGCAGTCATTGCTGCCTGAGATACCTGCTAGAGGTTACCATCCTTCTGTTGCTCCTCAGCTGCCTGGTCTCGTGAGCTCTCAGCTAATTCACAGACTAACTCACAGACTATCTCACCAACTACTAAAACAGCTGAGGAGAGAGAGAAACTCCATGCAGCTCTCCAACATCTGGCAGGGATGCAGACCAGGCAACTGGTACAAGGAGTCAAAACCTCTGGCAACCAAGGCTAGTTCTATCTAGATGGGAAATCAGAGCCCAAAGACAAAGTTCAGTCAGCTGGAATATGCCTACCTCATATTAGTGCAAACCTATGCTCTACAGCTTGCAGTGACTTGAAAGGATAAGCAAACCTTGTAACAGTAAAGTGCAGCAAAGAGGTCTATGTAGAAACTGACATGATTTTTTAAGTTGACAAGTTCCAGATTAATAAAACATGCTGACCAAGCCAGATTGTGACCCTTGTCGTGCAGGGAAAGTCCTTCCTTTTGGAAATTTCACACTCATACTTTTTTGGGGTTGATTTCTTTCTGGCCATTTCTTATTTTAATGGCCTTTTTGGGGCCACTGATCAGTGGGTTGGTGTTCTTGGTTTGTGGTTTCAGAGCTCCACTCTGACCACTGCGTCCCGAATTCTGGTTCTTACTGCGCGCAGTTCGCCGCTTTTGTTCTTGCAGTCTCTGTTCCCACCTCTGTAGAAACGCAGAAGACAAAGAGGATGAGTTAGGGAAGGACATAATCATAAATAATTACATCTTAATCAAAGCTATTCTGAACCACTGATGCTAGTGCTGCCTTTAACAGTTTCATGCTCCATATTACAAGGCCATTGATGTCAGCATGTAATGGCTACTTGAAGGGAGTGTGTTCTAGGTTAGAGGGAAATTCCACGACACCAGTTGATGGAAATGACAATTGCCCATCTGTGTGCATGCTGCATGTGAGCACCTTTTCAGAAACAGAGGGGAGCTGGCACCATGCCATCAAAATTCAGGACCAGTACATTGGAGCTCCATTTGAAAGGCCCTGTCTTGCTGTCTTGCTGGACGTGCTACTTGACTTTTCCTCAGAAAGTCTCCAAGAATCAAACTATCCTTTCACAATATATACTTAAACACACAGCTACAAGGGGAACTAGTATTTACTTTCTGTTTCTGCTTTTCCCTGGGGTGGAAAGGACTGGGCATGAACAAGCTTATGGTATGGACAGACAACAGCAATGATCACAGTGAAATCACAGTGCTGAGAGTTACGATGACATAGTTCAAATAATGCACCTGCAGCTTTATTCAGCAGCATCCCCAAGAAATTTTGAAAAGCAATGAGCCTAACAAAGATAAGGCTGTCATATTTTCAAATCCAATAGTGCAGTAGTTACAAAATAAGTTTTTACAGTAAGTTTAACTGGTCAGCTCTCCAAAATATGGAGGGATCCATAAAATAGCAACAGAGACTGCAGACTTTCACCTCTAGGAACAGAAATACCTATTTTAAGGAAAACAAGGTAGGCAGTAGAACCCAGAAAGGATCTCACCTCTCCCCTCTATCATCTTTCCCTTCTGAAATTCCTAAAGGCAGTGGATTTACCCAGTGATCAGAGCAAGGGAAATGTTCTCCAGCTTGCCTATTCACTATCTCTGCACTGACTTTGTGCAGAGATAAGTGAATATCTCTGCACAAAGTCAGTGCAGAGATAGTAAATAGGCAAGACTCAACAAAGCTGAGTTTTTGTTGCAGCTCAGACTCTTGTCCTGGCTAGAGAAAAGATCAGCAATGTTGTGGTTATGTTAACAGCTGTCTTCTGTGGTTGACAGACAGCTCAAAACATCCATTGTAAGTGGTAACCCAAGACAAAATTTGGATGCAAGTCTTCTGAGATGAATGACGGGCATTAAAATGAAGCCACTGTGATACCTAGCTCCATACTGGCTTTGTGTGGTCACAGTTATTTTATGCATCTTTATAAAACCAAAACTACCACCAGACATTTAGTCTCAAACATGTTGTCCCACTCAAACATGTTTAAATGAGGATTTAGTTTCTGAAACTATTAATATGAGAGGAAATTACATGTGCTTTGAAGGGCATTTTTTTTGGCAGTCATGCCAGATTTGACAATCTGAAAACTAATGCCCAAACATGATTCAAGACACAATTAGAAATGACAAAACAGTGTGAGGAGGTGACTAAAACACACTGTGAGCCAGTAACAGGCCATTAAGTTGACAGCTAAAGGATTTCAGGAATCCAAGTCATGTGTCAATATTCTTCTAAATCCCACATGACATCCTTTGCAATTGCCATGTATTTTTTATAGATTTAAAGCAAGTTTTCCACACATAGATTTCAGATGAGTAAGTGAAGAGGATATGAGAGAAGCATTGAATGCAATTTCCTGCAAGAAATTGGTCTGTAATCTAAAAACTTCTGCTTACAGATTCCTACATCTCTTTTCCTCCTCTCTATCAAAAGCCAATCAACTCATAATTAAAACATACATGTGCATCCTTAAGCAAACATGTATGTCCTTAATGCTCTGAAAACCTTTTTGAATTCCAAAAGTAACTTTCTTCCATGTCTAAAAACTGGGAAGAAGAATCAGACCTTCTCTCAATCCATCCTTTCTTTCCATTAAAAAGAGGAGTTTACAAGTAGAAAGTGATATCAAGTCCTATCCTGATGCCCCAAAAAACAGGGGCATCTGCTGTGCCTGCCACCCATGTCTGTATATTAAAGACTTTTCCTTCCAGTGTCTCCTGAATCCAGAGAGACAATGCCCAATCCTTTGTGTGGGTCTTAATAGGGAGTACCTGGGAGAAGAGTGTGTCTCCAGCCTGTAATCTTTAATGCAGCAAAAAACATTAATCCAGTGCAGAGGATTTTAACTTCCTTTCTTATCTAATGTGGGCTATGTACTCATCTGCATATCCCCTTCACTTTCATATCATCACTCCTTGTGGTAGCAGGGATATGAAAAAAATTCCTAGAGAGATTATTGTAAGAAACCAGAGTTCACACAAAGATCAACCCACAGGGTAAAATTAAAGAGAAATAAAAATTTAGAAACCCTAAAACACAAGATTAAAGTATTCAAATTTTCATTTATACTTGGATAACTATGAGGGCTGAAAAGGTTCAAGTGAAAATAATGATACTCAGTGGAGTTACAGATATCTGAAAGTCATCAAAGTTAATCAATACTGAAGTAAAACAAAGGTGTTTAACTTTTTATCAAGAACCTCAGCATTCTTTTCTTTGGTTGTATTTACCTTAAATCTTCTGTTTAGTTGGTCCTTCCATTTTTCAACTAGACATCCATCAAGAAGCATCAACCTGAAAATTAAGAAATACATACAAATTATATCTGATTTTAATGCCTGAGATGTCATTCCAGATGATTTGACACAGATTGGGGGTGAAATGCACCCACAGGTACTGGTACTGGCCGGTTTTATGGACGGGATGATGGGATATTATATGTTTCTCTGTGTGTTTGTGTGAAGGGTAGATTAAACATTTTACTTCTGACTTTAAAAAAGAAGCTATTTCACATGTACCAGCTAATACAGCTTAGCTGAAAAACAGTAATATAATTATATGATCACTTACAATTGTATCCATTTCTACCTATAAATACATGAGGATGGCAATATGTGTTTCCTACTTCTAACTTCTTAATGAGTCATTTAAAGTGAATTTGGAGGATGTATAACCATAGTGATACTCACCATACTTGCCTACCAGTAAAATCTGGTTAGCTCCTGCATGAAAACATTGAGTCTAGATGTTATGAAATGAACAAAACAAAAATGTCACTATTAAATATATATATGCCTTGAACAGCTCCTAAAGCAGCTCATTCTAAAGCAATCTGATGTCACACCTTCCATGTCCCAACCTAGAGACAACTTTCTGGGGTTTTTTTGGTTGGTTGGTTGAGATATCAGGCCTTAACATGCCCTAATATAAATTCCACTAAAATTCTGGGAGGTTGTATTTAGACACCAGTGTTTGCTGGAAACATCAAGACATTGTTATAAATGCACACAACATCACACAGCACCCTTCTGGCTGGTGAAGGTTAAACAGTGTAGCAGGGCCTGACCTCCAGTTCCTATGAATAGCATCACTGCTCTTAGCAGCTCAAACACAGTACAAAATGCTGCATCTCATAGTCATTAGCCACTGTGCATCCAGTTTGACCAAACATTAAAGGCCTAATGTGAATGCAAACCTTGGAGAATCAGAATCAACCAAATAAATATGTTGCACATTTCTTTCTGAAGAGAAATTAGACGACTAACATACAGGATTGATGCCAAGGCCATACTGCCATGGATGAAACCACAACATGGGGTACATCTGGCACAGCTTTGGTTCAAGTCAAATTATCCAGTGAGGCTCTAACCCTAACAACAGGCAAGAGATATTTTGCCATTGACTGCAGAGGAGGTACAGCTTGCACCCATTCTGCCTCTGTCATTTTAAAAAAATTCTGTAACTCAAAACCTTCTGTTTTCCTGCCACTGAGTTCAACAGGAAGCACATATAATAGTTTATGTTTCTTTTTCAAATCCACTTTAGTACACTATATGAAATTAAAAACCTCAATGACCTTTAAAAACCATCACAAGACATTTAGTGAATCACGTGTTTTTTCCATAATAATGGAGATGCCGATTGTGATCTTTGACTTATGAAATCTCCCTTTCCTAACAGCCTCCTCTGCAACCCAGAGCTCCTCCATCGCCATTCAGCTCATAGGCCTTCTACATGAGTCAGAGCTTGTATCCCTAAAATGAATAACACAAATAGAGGGCTCTACACTAATATTTGTGAAATACTTCCAGACCTGGAGGGGCAAAAAGCTGGGTAGTAATAAAATACTGTGTCTGCTAGCTCACCAAAAAAAACAAGCTAAAGCAATAAGATATCAGATGGAAAATTTTAGAAACGCCTATAAAATGCTCCCAAAACATCAACATAAAGCTCATTAAAAATATGGACATGGCCCATCATGTCCCCCATGTGGATGTTCTGTGGTCCTTACAAGTGTGCATGGCCAATTGACAGCAACATCACAGTATGCAAAACCAGCCTGCACATTTTACGGACAGCCTTGCCTCCAAACCACAACACACAGGCCTACACAGAATCTAAAACACCACAACCTGCTCTGCTGGCATGTGCTGGTGCGCTTGGGGAGCTAATGCGGATGGGATGTCCCCTTCTGCCTCAAGGAACCCGGGAGAAAAGGGAGCGGTGATTCATCACTCCTTCCCCTCCAGGCCAGCATGCTGGATTTCCTTCCATGCCTGGGGCTAGGCTGGCTGCCAGATGAAAGGTCTGGTAAAGTTAGTTTTGTTTTGTTTTTAATTTTAATCATATAGCAGGACTGGCAAGCTGCTCTAAGAGTATTTACTTTTCATCTGCCATCCGGGAGCTGGAGCTCCAATGGCTGCAGCTTTGGCTGGTCCCGGTACAGCTGCGGGATCAGAAACATCTCGCTGATGGTACTGGTCCAAAGTATGGACAGGCCAGCGGAGAAGGCCTGGCCCTGACTCCAGCAGCTCTGCTGACACAGGATGTGTATCAACTCCTGCCCACCCCATGGTGAGGCAGAACGCTACCTTCCTTCCATGTGGTCCTGCCAACACAGACCATCATCTACAGCCGCCACTGGGCTTGCTGCACACAAAGCAACTCATCCCTATGGCAAGTGGTCCTGGAAAAACACTCCCAAGCTGGAGGTGACTGAACTGCTGCATGGTGCTTTATCACTATGCTGTCAGCACCTAATGCCAACAGATTTTATGCTCTTTGCATGAGTCAAATTTTGTAAACACATCAAGGCCCAGAGCTGAGGCTGATGAAGTGGAGAAAGTCAGCTGTGAAGGTAATGGAAATATGTACATGTATGTATGAGCTATCCTAAGAAAAACTATCAGCAAAACAAGACTGTGTTGAGGAAGAGAGATTTACTGGTCCTCCTTCCCATCTGTCACAGACAGCTCTAACACTTTTCTGCAACACATCACGGCTCACCTTGAGCGCCACTCATAGCACATGATGAGAACATCCTGCTTTGGTTGAAGAGGCGGGCACTGGCAGGAGGAATTCGTAAGAAGAGGCACTTGGGACAGAGGAATTGGTGTTGAAGACTTGAGTATGTCTTTGACTTCAACCACAGTCGTTATCTCATTGCAGTTCCCTCTTTCTACGCTTTTTACTTTAGCGTGAATGACTGCAAATAGAAAAATAGAGGGGTGAGAACAATAAACAGTCTTGGAAATTTAAATGTATCTCAAAATTAAATAAAATATATTGAATTGGAAGCTGTTGTTTTGTTTGTGGAACTAGAACTACTTCTGCCTGTGTGGGCATGAACAGTGGCTTAGAATAACAGAGGCCTGATCTCAATTTGGTTTTCAGTAGGACTGTTGACAACTGTAAAATTAAACATGTGCTTAAATCTTTGCCAGATCAGGCCAACCAATCTCGCCTGGAATTACACACGCAAACAGATCCTTCAACTCAGACTTAAAGAACCCTTTGCATAAATCTAACCCATTCTCCAGCCACATCTGGCTATTTCCAATTAAGAGATGAATAATTTACCTCACAGACAGTTGTCATTAATTCAGTCTTTTCAATAATATAATCACATCCTGTAGATTGTAACCAGGAAATATAGTCTTTTCTTAAATATAAGAAACAAGGGAAGGCTAGAAACAATAGTCAAAAAACTAAGAGGCTTAGGATTTCCATTATTTACTTGAGCTATACTTTTTTCCATCTTTTGCCTTTGGATTCTCTACCAATAGTGAGATCCTTAGATAAACGAGACATTGAAAAAGGTGCTTCTGACTCTGAATATACAATCATTTGTAATTTTACCTTTCATTGAGGAAAGCTGCATGTCTGCATGGATGCAAGAAGGTGAAATGCTGTAGATTGCTCTGAAATGATCCCTCGGCTAACTTTGTACCTACTAACTCTGGCATCACCTACCACTCCAGTATTTCGTTCCTTCTCTCTGGTGAGAAATATCACATCTAATAAATTAAGTATGATTTTTACATAAAGGATTTTGTCTCTAGGAAATGTCAAAATAGAAAGGGTTCTACTGTCCAAAAATTCTTCAGTGAAAGAGGCATGAGAAGTGTACAGACCACAGGGTGATCAGCCTGCCCCTGCCAGCCACCAGGTCAAAAGCAGCTACATGAACCTCATAACATGGAATAAACTCCACACATAGAAAACAGGAGACCAGCACTGTTAATGCAGTCTGCATGCAGGGGTTTGTGTGCTACCTTTATCAGGACACGTATAACAGACACAAAACATGTGAGGAATTTCAGTTTTGGAGACTTGCAATCCATTTTCAAGTCTGATTGGTACAACTGAAAATACAATTTGGCTGTATGTCTTATTTTAAAGGTTTTCAGAAAAAAACTGATTGATTTTCAACTCATTAAATCTTGTCCCTCAATTCATTTTCCATATAAATAGGTCTATTTATCTCACAGGGTGTTGAATAAAAATTTACATCTCAAAAACAAAATCTTGATTTCACAAATTCAATGGAATTACATTTTGGACCCCAACACACAGGTTTTACTCAAGGAACACTCCCACTGAAATCACTGGAATCAGAATTTACATGGCTAACACCTGTCTTTCATTTCAGAACAGTCATTGGATATCACTAGTTTTCATATGTTTCAGGCAACTGTGGAAGCTCGTTGTTCCACCTAAACATATAGAGATATAGTACTGACACAGATCAAAGAATTATATAGAAAGAATAAGTCGTGTAAATGCACCAAAATGCTATAATGAACAAAAAAATTGTACAATTACCTAAGGTAGAGGCTCAGCTTGATTATTCCCACCAAGCATGCCAACAAAGAAGCAAATACTTACAAACTTACTTTAATTTGATATCAAACAAATAGGAACTAAACTATATTATAACCCTACTGCAGAAGAACAAGATAAATGACTGGGAAAAAACCTGCCATCTGAGAAAATACCCACAAAGTGCAAAATGAAGCAATACTGCATATAAAATTCATAGTTAATAGGGGCTTTGTATTGACACTAGGTTTAATCTGGCATTTATCTAATCTTAATTAGAGTTCTTCCTGACTCACACCATCAGAAAACTGAGGCAGGGGAAAGCCAAGGGGAAAGAGGGGTGAATACTTATTTTTATTGCTAATCTGTTGCCCAACATGTAATAAAACTATCGGCTCGGAGGCTGGATGGTGCAAATTGTCCTGACAATTCTGCCTCAGACAGAACTCTGGCTAGTAAGTAAAAGCATATACAAATTTCTAAAAACTTCTTACTTTGCTGCAGCTGGTTCACATTTACAAGTTTTATTTGGGTAGCAAACCCCTGTTTATTCTACCTGCTGGATGAAAACAGGAGCTGGCCAAGGCATCACACTCACATCAGGCGTAACTGCCTTTACTAGAGTGACCCTTGCAGCAGCAACCACCTTTTCTGCAGAGCAGAAGGGTGCACATTACTGACAATTTACTGCTTTTGTCAGAAACACACCACTTCCTGTGCAATTACTACTACTGCCTGCACATGGTGTGTGCTACAGCTGGGTTTTGGAAGAGGACAGCTAGGTATTCCCTGGCTAACACCCACTTGGAAAGGCTGTGTTGGAGCAGTCTTCTCATGCCACACTTGCTGGATGGGGCCTGGTGTGGGTTCAGCACCCACACAGAACTGCCTAACTTGCAGGGACACAAGGAGGATGTGGGTCAGGCAAAGTGAAACGTTTCCCCCATGCACTTACTGTAGCTGTAGTTCTTGGCCAAGTAGGTTGACAGCGTAGGCTTTGTCTTTTTGCACCTGCACCGCTCTTCAAAGGAAGAGAAGGGAGAAAGGTTGAGGGGTGTCAGAGGGACCCTGTCTCCGGGGAGGTGGAGGCGGGGGGATCATCCTAGGCTCACCCTGGCCACGGCTCCTGCAGTCAGGCTCCAGGGGTCTGTCCGGCACCATAAAGCCCTGTGTGAAGTCCGTCCACTTCACATCTGCAAACAGAGGTGCGTCAGGGAGTGAAAACTGTCGGTAGAGGCTCCAGGACTGGAGCGTGGGGGTCCCGCAGCCCCCCCGTCCCACCCTGGGGCGTCCCGCGGGGGTGGAGGGAGTCCTCCCTTCCACCTCTCGCTGTCCCCAGGGTTCTCACCCTCCGGCACGTCGGTGACGATGGCCTCTGGGGAGATGCAGACGCCGCGGTCGTAGACGGGGAGGTCGTCGCAAGCCAGGCTCTCGGGCCAGCTGTGGTTGTAGCGGCGCATGATGGGCTCGCAGCCGTCGCGGGCGCGCTGGCAGACGGAGCGGCACGGCTTGATGGGGTCGTAGAGGAACTCCAGGGTGCAGATGGGGGCGTACATGGCGCAGAGGAAGAAGGGTAGAACCGGGCTGCAGCCGGTGGCCACTAGCTCCTCGTACTGTTCGATAGCGAGGACGGCGTTTTCCTGGGTGCTGTGGTGGAGGTGGTTGGGCATGCGGGTGATATTCCAGGGCATGGAGCGGCACATGGGGATGCGCACCGCCTCGCACGGCGCGCCCTGCGCCCGCGGGCTCACCCGCAGCCACAGGGACACCGCCACCAAGGCGCGCAGCATCCTCTTCCTCCTCCTTGTCCTCCTTGTCCGCCGCCGCCCGCCGCCGCCCCGCGGGTCCCGGCGGCCGAAGGGCGCGGAGCGGCGCTGCCTCCGGGAGCCCTGCTGCAGTCAAGTCGCGGGAGCCGCCGCGCCGACAGCCATGGACATCGCGGGACCGCATTTATACCAGTGGCACGAGTGACGTGGGGCCGACCGTGCTCCCTTGGCAGCCCCGCTCCTCCGGGGGGTGGGGGGTGTGCGTGTATGTGTGCGTTTTGCTGTGCAGGCACGGTGACATCACCTCCACCCCGTTTAATCCCCCGGCGACATCACTGCGTCTCTCGGCCGCCGCTCCAGCTCCGTTTCAGTTTTCATCTGTGTCATAAATTCCTTCAGGTGGAAGGGGGGCGAGGGGGGGAAGGAAACCCAAACCACACGGTTCTGCCGCGGGACTCTGCGCTCCGGCGCGGGGTGAGGGAAGGCGGCGGCTGGAACCGCGGCTTCTTGCCGTGGGGCCGAACTTTATACGCCGTGTTTTCTCAAGGGAGAAGAAACTTTTTGCGGGCTTGAGGGAGCTCCGGCGGCTGTTCCCGACGCCTCCAGGGGCTTGCAGAATTCCCTCCATGAGCTCGGCACGGACGGGGAAAGGCGTGAAGTGGACGGGCGGACAGACGGGGTGGTGGCTCGTGGCCCGGTTTGCTCGGGACAGGGGAAGCGGCGGCGGCCGGGCCGGGCAGCGCCGGGCCGGACGCAGCGGAGCCCCGTGGCCATGGCAGAGCGCATCGAGCAGCGGCTGGAGGATCGCATCCCGGAGCTCGAGCAGCTGGAGCGGGTCGGGCTCTTCACACACAAAGAGATCCGGTGAGCGGGGCCGGGGCCCGGGCGGGCGGGTGAGCGCACGTGGTGCGGCCGGGAGTGCTCCGGACGCTGATCTCCCGTTCCCGCAGGGCTGTCCTGAGGAAAGCCTCGGCTCTGGAGTACAAAATCCAGCGGAGAGCGCTGCGGAAGGAGGATTTCATTAATTATATCCAGGTAGGCTTCACCGAGCGGCAGAGCGGGGAAGTTCTCGGTGCAGACTCAGCTCAGTTAGCCCGGGTAGTTTCGTAGTGACACACGTTGGAAAAAGGTCAGAAAAGGAAGACCCCCTCCTCGCCTGGTCCCTGGTGTTCACCTGTGAGGGGCTGTTGGCACCAGAGTAGGAAGCGTAGCCAGGAGTTGGTGCCCGAGTTTGGGATCAAGCTTCTGTAGTGTTGTGACCTTTTCCTATAGTTACTTGTCTCTCCAGGGATGTAGAGCCCCCAGTTCTCTGATGTGCTGTGCAAATTGTAGTTAAGGGGATTTAATAAGTTCAGTAATAGGAAACGGTTCCTGAAAGGGTGGTCGGGCACTGAACAGGCTTCCCAGGGAATGGTCATGGCCAGGAGCCTGACAGAGCTCAAGGAGCGTTTGGATAATGCTTTAAGGCACAAGGCGGGATTGTTTGGCTGCCCTGTGGAAGGCCAGAAGTCTTGGAAATGTAGTGACCCAGCCAAAAATTACTGCTTATGTTTTCCTGACTATAATGTTTATTGTCCACCTGATCATCTATAAAAAACTTTATGTAGGTTTTTTTTTTGCCTTGCTGTTATAGGCCTCCACATTTGCTGTTAAATGTTTTTTTCTTTCCATTCTAGTATGAAGTTAATCTGCTGGAACTGATCAAGAAAAGAAGAGCAGTAAGTTTGTCGACTGTTAAAGAGTGCAAAATACTTCATGCCAAGTCTTCTATTGCAATAAAATCAGTATTTTTTTTCCTCCTAGCGCATTGGATATTCATTTAAGAAGGATGAAATAGAGCACTCTATTCTGCATAGAGTCCACAGCCTGTTCAACCGAGCTACAGGGAAATGGAAAGTAAGTTTATTTGAAATTCAGAATTCTTTTTTTTTCTGTACGCCAGGTCATTGTACCAAGGGTGTGTTGTTTGCTTGTCAGTGTACAAGTGATTTTGTACATTGTGAGGTTGATTCTCTTCTTCTTTTGATTTCCAACAGGATGATGTCCAGCTGTGGCTTTCCCATGTTGCATTTTGCAAACAGTGGGTGAGTTTTCAGATCCTGATCTTAGCTGGTGCTAAGACTGGTGCTTATTCATGCATCTGAAACTTGATTTAAAGATAGGGGTACAAACTTTACTGCTACATGCTGCAATACTGAAATAATTTTTATAGTATTGTTGGAGCTACTTAGGATTTTCACTGATGTATGTAAGTGTAGAGTTTGACTGAGAGCAAACTAGTATAAAATTCAATGTTTGCAGAGGCACAGGTGAGGCTGACTCCATTAAATCTGGAGTACCAGTTGGTTTGTGAGAACCATAATATTGGTTATACCTTCTCTGGAATGAGTGATTAACTTGTCTGTGAATTGTGATTTTGTTCCAAATATTTATTGTAGTGACTGTGCTGAAAAGCCTAATTCTGTCAGTTTTGTACTTGAAAACCTGTGCAAGGCTTCAGGTTATTACCAACATTCAAGTGTGGTCATTTCTGTACTGAAGAAGGTGACTTTGCATAGTGGTGAAGATGGCCAAAGGAAAATACAGTCTCTATCTCAGACCAAGGCAGTAAAATCATGGGTTTGGGGCTTGGGCAACATTTGTGTTGGCTTTGTGGTTCAGAAAATTTGAGTAAGCCATGCTACTCTAATGTGACATTTAAATGCTGATTACTAGTGAGTAAATACAAGAAACTTTCTGCTGTAGGTGAAGTAGCAGAGAAGCATCTTTTTCTGAGCAATTGTACTACAGCTTGTAACCTTTCCTACTGAAACTCTGGTGCTGGAGGTTCAATTCAGTGCCAGAGTGGGTGAAACAAAACTGCTTCTTTTACAGAATGCAAAACATCAACTCAGTAAGGTGTTTTCTACCATGTTGGCCATTCATTCCAATAAACCAGGTAAATAGCACAATGGTGAGTGCTGCATAAATGCCTCAGCATAGATTGTCTGGTGTTGGTTTAAGTTCTTGTAGCTCTCAGTTCAAGCTGTTGGTCTAAAGTTCCTACTCTCTGCTCTTTGCCTTGCTGCTGCTTCAGACAAGGGCTCTGACAGGGGTTGTGCTGAGCAGTCATAAAGGGATGTGAAGGAGGTCAGAATGACCAATTCCCAGGTGGATTGGGGACTCAGTAAATGTAGAAGCAAGAGATGTTGCTTGACTGCCTTTTGTGCTCATGACTGCCTTTTGGCATTTGAAGGCATTGGAGCTGTAGCTAAACCAGATTAAACTTCCTGGATCTGCCTGTCTGCTTTACAGTTTTGTGTGAGAGATAATCAGTCTTATTCTGAGGCTGAGCTCATGTTGAGCTCATAAAATAAATATGAGCTCATAAATGTTGAGCTCATAAAATAAATTTATTTGTGTCACCTGTTGCAGCACTGTGGATTATGGCAGCAAAGTGGGAAATGGAGACACGACTGTCATCAGAGAGTGCCAGGCACTTGTTCCTTCGTGCTTTGCGCTTCCATCCAGAGTGCCCCAAACTTTATCAAGAAGTGAGTTCCTGTTTTTCTTCTATGACCACTTACTTGTTCAATCAGAGCACATCAATTCAGCATGTTTCCCAGATCTGTCTGGGACAACTGGAGAAACTTGTTTTTCCATCAGCAGGAAAATGTCAAAAATATTAAAAAAAGCAACCCCAAAATTCCTTTCTAAGGTACTGCTAAGCTCTGCTAGGATGTAGTTGTCAGGCTCAGTCTGGCATCCCCAATCTTTGTTGAGGAGCTTGGTTTTCTTTGGGGGCAAGTTAAGGTTTAAAGAAGGACTAAAAAATTATCATTGCTTTTCCTGTTGGAAATTTCTGGGCAAATACACAGGGCAGATAGTAGTAGGTACACAGACCTTCAAAAACCAAATCTCTGGGACATGTGTGGGATGTGTCAAAGTCCTGATTTGTATCTCCTCAGAGCTTCTTTTACCCTGTTTGTGGACTTAGATTTTTATGATTTATCCCCAGAGTAATTTCATTTTGTTGTCACTCTTGCAGTATTTCAGAATGGAGCTTATGCATGCTGAAAAACAGAGGAAGGAGAAGAAGGAATTTGAACAAGCAAAGATGGACCTGGTAGGTCAGCTAAACTTACTTCAGAGATATTGTCTGCTTGTGTATTACATATTGAAATTCACAGTTTTGGATTAATGGTTTAATGGTTGACAATGGCTTAGAAAAAGTTTTTGTTCATGTCCTGCACCTGTGTGGAGCTTTTCAAGTATTTGCTGATGCTCAGCTCTAATACTTCATACATTTATTTTTTCTTTGCAGTTGTAGAATCTTTATTACATTCCCTAGTCTGAAAATTAACTGTAATTTCTGGAAAGTAATAGTCAAACTTCCTGCCTCATTTCTTTATAGTTGACTTGTATAGTTGACAAATTACATAAAAATGGACTTGCATGAAGAAAACCATCAATATATTCTGATTTTTCTTTCCCTGTTTGCAAAAATGTTAGCTGAGAAAGGACAATGATTTCTTCAATGATGTGCTTGATATTTCAGGGGGAATTCAATTACTCTGAAGAAATTCTCAATGGGGAGATGGCTCGCATAGTCTACAGGGATGCTTCTCAGAAAATTAAAGGTGAATTAACATTTCTTGTACTTATTCATTAAGAAAATTGTAACCTTTAACCCATTTCTGCAGTAGGCAATGCTGATAGACTTGACTTCACTGAGATCCTTTTTTCAAATACACAATTTTTTCAGTAGAACCTATTGAATGCCAGAGTATAAATTAATGGTAGTTCTGATTGCATGTCTTTCCTGCAGGCTGACATCTCTTCCAGCACAGCAGCTTTCAGGCTGAAGAGGCCTAGTGCTGGGTTACAGCCTCAAAACCTATTTGTTTGAAAAAAAAAACCAAAGGGCAGTTCAGAGTTACATATCTTTTTTACTTTGCTGAACATTAGATCACAACTAATCAGCTACCATGAGTGGCAAAAAAGTAAAAATTCAGACTAATAATAAACCAGGCTAAATTATTTTAAATTAAGCAGGCTTGGTAAAAACAAGCCATTTTATTGAGAGAATTGGGTAAAATAGCTGCAAACTAGTAGCAAGTATCTTTGACTGCTCATGATAGATGGGGATATTTTGGAAGACTGGGCAAAATACAATAACAAACATTGAAAATTAATGGGGGAAAAGGACATTGGAGGAAATCTCAGAAAGAATTGGTTTAATTTAATTTTCTGGAGAAATACTGGAAAAAACAGAAATTATTTTTAAGGACCTAAAAATAGTAAGGTGAGTAATGGCTGGTGGGGGTTCACAATGATCTAGTTGTGTCCAATCATGTCACTTGGCATTTTCAGAAGTAAGTTGTGAAGATACAAGATGGACACAATTCTTGGACATCTGTTCTGTACAGCTTTGGGGAGATCTGTCCCAAGTGTGGAGCATTTTGTGCTTTCATGGCAGAGTCAAGTGAGGGAGTAGAGGAGGTGCTGATTAAATTTGCACGTAGAATCAAGCTATAGAAATACAAAGTGCAATTGATGTAATATCTTGAGGAATTCTTCAGCAAATACTCCTCTTGATAGTTTTACCTTCTCTTGAAATGTAGGTGTTGAGTTCCAGCTGGCTGTGCTCTCTATTGCAAAGCTCTTTGATTTTACCCAAGATTTGCAAAAAGAAATCCTTGAAAGGTGAGTTCTGGCTTTGTGTTGTGTTTATATTTTATTTTGGTTTGGTTTTTAAGAAACATGCTCTCTTAAGTTCTTTAACTTAGAGTGCATTGACTGGACTTTCAGAACTAAAAGCTGTTGCTCTAGGGAAATAGTGTTAATGCTTATGTGAAGTCCTTTAAGAAAAACAAAAACATGACTTTTAGAAGAGGATTCTTGTATCTAATTTCAGAAAGGGCTTTAAAAAGCTGCTAAGAAAACTTAGGTAAAATACAGTTGTCACTGAATAATTAGTGCACTTAGTTTCTGTAAATTCATTGCAGGAACTGTGGATTTTCGTAGTGTACTTTGGTGGGGTTTTTGCATCTTTTGTTTCTCCAGTTGTTCCTCTCAAAAGAAAGATCTCTCTTGACAGCTCTCTGTCTGTTTCATGTCATTTCTGAAGAATATCCATATTAAATAATATTTTAAAAGGGTAATATTTTGTCTTTCTCTTGTGGAAAGGAAAATATTTTTTTTTGTGGCATTTGATTATGTAGGAGTTAACTACTTTTCTGTAGCAATATAACAACCCTCTTAAGCATACTTGCAGGTAAGGACTGGTGGCTGTGGGCTGTTACAAGCATGTTGTGTTCAGTTTGCAGGCCAGATATGCTGATGATCCCCTGACGTGGGACTACATGGCCCGCCGGGAGCTGGAGCTGGGGTCCCTGCAGCCCACAGAGCACACCACAAAACAGAAGAAAGTCTCAGAAATGGCCCAGAGAGAGGAACGGTGCTGTGCAGTCTTTGATGAAGCTGTGGGAGCAGTCCCAACAGGTGAAATGTTCTGCCCGCATTTTAACATTTGTTTCTGGTACTTGAGCAGCCTGTAAAAGTCTTGAAGGTGATGGCAGGCTCTACCACACCTAAGAGAAGGCAAGCAGTTCTTAAAAGCTACCTCTTGGGGTCTATTTTATGTATTGTTGGGGTTTTTTGCAATGTATTTATGCTCTTGGAGGAGCTGCTTAACTGAAAATTGAGTCTTTGCTGGTCAGCTGTGAGTAAGCAATAGTTTTGAGTTGCCAGGTGAGTGGATAGCCAGCTTCAGCCTCTGGTAATGTTCTTACTTGTAAAGGAGCTTGTCAAGGGAATGTTTGTGGAGTGGTCTCAAAATTGCTGCTGTACAGCCTTTAAAGCCATAGAATAGTTTGGGTTGGAAGGGATCTTTAAAAGTCTCAGCTGAACTAAGAGCTTGATTCTCTTTACAAAGAGTTACAGCCTGCGCTTGGACTGGGGAGTAATTTTAAAGTGTAATGTTATGAATCTAGGGCCTCTCTTGTAATACAACATTTAAAACCAAAGTTGGCATTAACACTTCATATCACATTTTGTATCTTTATATTTCTTAAAGACAAATATTTGTGCTTATTCTTGTGATTCTGTGAAGTGTGATGTTATGCCTTTGCTTCTACAGAGGACATGTGGAAATGCTACATCACTTTTTGCTTAGAGAGGTACAACAGAAAAACCAACAGTGAAGAATTAAAGCAAAAGGTAAAATTTATTAGGCATTAATACTAACAAATCATCCCTATTTTTATTGACTTCTGTAATAGCTCAGGCAAGAAGCAAATGTATTTTGACATTTTATCAAAAATACTTACCTGTGGCCATCACTAAAAATAACTTAATCTCCATCTGGGGGGGATCACTTTTACTGCCAGGCTCACAGATGGCCTGCCTGGACAGGATCAATCTGGACCTGATTAACCTGGACCTGATAAACTAGCCTTGTCAGTAAAGTACAGTGACCTCTTTGGATAAAAGCTAAGACTGCAGACCTGTTAGTCGTGGAATGGATCTTAAAAATTCACTGACAGGTCCTTCAAACCTCTGCTTGTTTAAAGAAAAGGATGAATTAAAATGACTCTTGCAAATAAGTCTGAGCAAAGTTTGGTGCTGGCACATGGGTAATTTAATTATGCATCTCTGCTTAGGTATGAATCAGTGAATTAATTAATTATCCTGTGCAACTTGGCTCCCTAGTATTACACTAAAAGAACAATGCAATGTTGTTCTTTGCTCCTTAAGGATGAGAAATAAATGCTCAGATTTCCACTTTATTGGAATGTTTGCAGGTACCTAGAGCATTAGATACATAATGTGTAATTAGGTATTCACTGACATGATGCACAATCCAGTGGGCTTCTTGGAATGCTGGAATCTAGTATATATAGGAATAATGCTTGTTTTCTTTTTATTCTTCTCTTGGTTCTAGAGGCTGGAGAGGACACTGAGTGTGTTCAGCAAAGCCCATGAGTCCAATTTGCTGTCAGAAGCTCTCTACAAGCAGTGGGTAAGAACTGACACAGAACAAATAGATGCTGAGGCTTTCCTGCATTATTTGTGTGCCTGCCTTTGCCATTTTGAATAGACAGAAAGATGAACGATGTTGGTTCAAAGCCCTGCTTTTTAACAAAGCTGTATCTGCTGGGTTTTAGCTTCAGCTCTTACTGGACTCCAGCCTCTCTGAGAAGGCTGTGGAGGTGGCAGAAGCTGCAACCAGGCTCTTCAGCCAGTCCGTGGAAATGTGGCAGATGAGGCTGCGGGTGCTGATCCAGCTGGAGAGGGATGATGTGAGCCAGTGTTTTGAAGAAGCTGTTAAACATGTGAAATCTAAGGTCTGTGCTGGTTTAATGGACTTGCATGCATTAGTCTTGGGCCAGAAACCCCTGATGATTCGTTGTTTTGTGGTGGGTTTTTTTTGTGGTTTTTTTTGTTTTGGTTTGTTTTTTGGGGTTTTGTTGTTTTTGGTGGTTTGATTTTTTTTGTGTGTTTGTTTTGGTTTTTTTCCTTTGTTGTTGTTGATTTGGATTTTTTGTGGGGTTTATTTTGTTGGTTTGGTTTTTTTTGTTTGTTTGTTTGTTGTTGTTTTTGTTTTGTTTACAAGGCATTTAAACTCCCTAACCACTTTTAAGGTCAGAAATTAGAACTTGACATTGCACATGCAAATTGCATTCCCGTGTATTAGGGAATTGTCAATTCACTTAAAATTCACATGTTTAAAGTCTGAATGCTTACAGTTGACATTTTACATATTCTCCTAGCAGCGAGCTGGTGTTTGTGTCTTAATGGAAAAATGCTTCCCTTTCTTCACTGTCTGATACACCTGTGTGGTATTTCAAGCCTTGAATTAGCTGTGTGCTCTCCTGCTCTGTTCCACTTCAAACCTGAGCACAATGAGTGAGGAAACAAGAAGGGTTCTTTCCTTTTTGTTCTTGGAAGTCACCTCTGTGTACTGCAGTGCTCAGTGAGGCAGAACTTGATTCTCATCCCTGGCAACACAGCTGTCCAGCTAAGGATTATTTATCCTGTAAGTGAGGAAGGAAATGAGAAGTGATTTCAGTGTGCAGTTCAAAGTTGTCTTTGCAAGAGCTGTGTCCAAAGGGTATTATTTAAGGCAGGTAACACAGATGGCTGTGTTGCTGTCTGTTTCTGTAATCAGTCACTGTATTTCAGCCATTTGATTGTTTGCTGACCTTGTAGGGCACTTTGCCATTGTGGACCCTCTGGGTGGAATGGAGTGAGGGCACAAACAGCAAGGAAGACACAGAAGCTGTCTACCAGGTACTTGGCTAATCAAAATCTACTTTTATGTCTGTGTCAATAAAATGGAACAGTGTTTGTGGATGGAACGCGCAACAAATGCATTATACTGAAGTTCCTTCATGGATGTGTTGATATCAAAGAATTTCAAGCTAAACTATGTGCATTAAAAAAACCAGTTAGACGTAGACTTACAGGCACAAATGTCATTCCCATGTTCTAAGGCATATGGATGCTTGTAAGCACAGCCAGTGATGGACTCCCACTTTGTGGTCTAGAATATTTGCTCTGTTTTCAGATCTGAGCATGAAAAAGAGAATTTTTTAATTTGTGTGAAAACATCAGTCTTGTTTCAGAAAAGTCAAGATCAGAATGAGAACTTCAATCTCACTATGGATTTCCTCAATAGTGTATGGCAACACATTTTCTCTTTGCCTGGCATGTTGAGCTGTGTTTTTTTTCCCTCCCATTTACCACATAAAACGCGTATTTCAGGTTGAAGCTTGAATTCAGCTGTTTGTAGAGTATTGTGAAACCCTGTGCATGAAGGGGTTTAAGGAAATGCCAGTTCCAGCTATATAGAATACTGGAGGAGAAATGTGTTTTAGATCTCTTAGGATATCTCCTTTGTGTCATATGCCTAACTAGGGAGAAGCACTAATTGAGCCATTTAATTGTAGGTTATGTGATAGGTTTATTTTTTATTTTGCTTTTTTTTCTTTTTAAACTTGCAGAGATCCTTACATGCCACAACACCTGCTGAATCTGTGACTATGAAAGAAATGTATCTTGACTGGACTTACAGAAATAGTGGTTATAAGAAAGTTAAAAGACTCTTTACCAGGTTAAAAAAAATACCTTCAAACCTGATTATTCTAGGGTATATGTTAAAAGTCCTTAAATCTAAAGTCACTTATTTTATTTCAGCCTGTGTGAAAATCGTCCATTTTCACTTGACTTCTTCAGGAAGATGATCCAGATTGAAAAGGAGCAAGTAAGTTGTTGACTATGCAATTAATGCTTTGTATTTGTAAAATACAGTTCTAATTTGGGATTTCAATAGGAAGCAGAGGAGTGGTGTTAGTCTGTGATCAGTTTGTGTTTGTCCTCTGCTGTTGATTCACTTGATGTGATACAAACCCAAGTTCCATGGTAACTAATCTTCAGCAGTGTGTGTGTATAATTGCCATGACTCTCTTCCTTTGTCAGAATCTAATCATGCTGCAGATTCACTTCTGTACAAAATAAGTGGCCTTTTAATACCTTCCATTTTAGGAATCCTGCAAAATGCTTCATCTGAGAGAATACTATGAACGTGCCTTGAGGGAGTTTGGCTCAACAAATACTGGTAAGGGGGATTCTGATTTTTATTATTTATTCATTCATTCATTGCTGTCTCTCTTATTTCCATCCATTTTAAAAGGTACCTGTTTGTTCTACCCTTGTGCTTTGCTGTCATGCAGAGTGGAGTTTATTTCTTCTGTGCCATTAAGAGTAGGACACTGCAGGGACCCTCCTCTGTCAGCCCAGGATCACTGGCACTTTTAATTTGGATTTATGAACAGTATGGAGCTTTATATTTATAATCAAAATTTCTGCAGTATTCATTTGGAGAAAGTACACAGCTCAATTATTGTTGCTGTTACTGTTCCAGCTGGGAATAGAACCCAGGGTTTTTGGTCCTCAAGGTGCTGGAGATTTTAGTTTCACAAAGTAAACCCTACTGCATTAATATTAAAGACACTTAGAAAAAGAGTTTCTAGTTAGGCTTGCTATGTTTGTTAAGTAACATCTAGTCAAAATCTAACCAGAACTTTCATTTTTCTTTTAAAGACCTCTGGCTGGATTATATCAAGGAGGAGCTAAGTCATCCCCAAGGCAAACCAGAAAACTGTGGGAGCATTCACTGGCGAGCTATGAAGATGTTGCAGGGAGACCTGGTGGAAGATTTTGTTTCTAAATACACTTTATTGCAAACTGGACATTTATGAAAAACTATACATAGTTATAACATGACTGTGCATTTCTTAACTTCTTTGTACAAAGGTAAATATGTTCCTGGACTTTAATAAAGTTTACCTTTACATTTTATGTGACAAAAAAGAATTATCTTCTCTGTTGCAGTCATTTCTAGTGTTGATTCTGCCAGGGTTAGGTTCAAGTGCACAGTCAGAGGAAGCAAACCTCTGAGGGTGTTTTCATCAAGACTTCTGAGAGCAAACTCTTGATCCTGCTTAAACATTCAGATAGTTCTAGTGCATCAGTTTTTACACTCTGGAAGGCTAGTATTACAGTGCCAAATGCAAAAAACCCAAACCAAACCCCGTGGAAATTACACCTGTGGGTCATTTTTTTATCTTATGAAGTTGAATCATGAAAAGTGAAACACTTTTCACTAGGTAATCAGAAATCAGTAAAACTACAGTATTTATTGCTTCCTAGCCTTAAAAGAATCTGTAATCCTCATGACAAAAAGAGAAACAGCCTCTGCAGCTACCTTGCATGGGTGTTTGCATCCCCAGAGTGATGAAGGGTAGAGGGGAGCTGAGATCTTTAGCAATGTCCTTGAGGTGAAAGTGGAAAACTCTGATCTACACTTCAACTTTCTGTCCATTATGCCTAAAAAATGTTTAATGTTTTTTGAAAGAGTGCTGTCCTTGGCTGTTTACAGAGCCACAAACCTGAAAAATCAGCATAAATGCTATCCTTGGACCAACAGAAATGTAGGGAAAGTACAAGAACCTGAAGCAAATGTTCCTTTGTGCAATTTCCCACTGACTGAAGGGTGACATAATGACAATACAGGGAAATATTTATTGATTTTGCACTCAAGTAGAAATTGCAGCTCCTCTCAAGCAATGAATTCCAGTAACTTAACTAGCTGGGAATAAAGTTTGGAGCAGCAGTCTGGTAAGATTCCTACTTCTGTGACCAGATCTGAAGTACATCCTGCTTTTGTGTTTCCCAAGCTTTAAGCCAGGCCATCTCCTATATCCCCACTAGTTCTCTGCCATTTGAGATTGTCTGACATTGAGATTTCCTTACTGATAATCACTTATACCCTCCCTGCCCCTTATGCTGTTACTCCCTCTCCTGAACCATTTCTTGCTTCATCAGTTGCTCAACTAAAAGTTTTTAAGTGCAAGGTTTGGAGATTCTGAAGTCCAACAAAGCTGGTAACTCCATAATTTCAGAAAGTGGGCCCTTTTCCGTCAGCTGTGCTGTTTCCTCGCAGAACTTTGCTGTTCTCCCCAGGGATACATATTCCCTGCAAGCACATGTGCTTGACACCTGCCCCAGCTGCTCAGCCAAGGTGCTTCCTGTCTCCTCATGTTCTGAGCATGCTGCTACCACGAGGCCGGAAGGAAATCGTTATCTTTCGGCAAGGGGGAAACTCCACCCAGTCATGAGAGGTATTGATACTTTATTTACAACTTCGTGAGTGAAAAGGTGCTTTCTCAGAGCTCTTATGCCTGTATTTGTCCAGGGTGCGGTCGTCATTACGTGGTGGTGTTGGGTCATGGTTGCACTCGATGATCTCGGAGGTCTTTCCAGCCGAATTGCGTCTGTGATTCCGAAGCTGTGCACGGCAGGCTCCGCAGCCAGGGCGCTCTGGGCGGTGGCGGCGTTGCAATCACCGAGGCCGGAGCGGGAGCAGTCGCAGCGTCCCTGCCAGCCTCATCCCGGTGCTGTCCCTCGGGCACAGCCGCGGGCCCGCCCGGCTGACGCTGCCCAGGGGCGGCGAGGGGCGGCGAAGGGCTGGCGGGGCTGGGCGGTCGATGGTGCCCTCAGGCTGGGCCGCGGGCTCGGCTCCGAAGGTTCGGGTGTCCCGGGGTGCGCGGGGCGGGCAGCG
>VZRH01003881.1:652923-735944 GCA_013397555.1 Urocynchramus pylzowi
CCCGGAGACCGCGCCATGCTCTTGGCCACCGGCGGCGGCCCCTGCGGGCCCCGGCTTCCCGCACCCACCGCCGGTTCCTCCTTGTTCCACTGGAATTCGCCCCTCAGAGCAGCTGAGGGTTTCGTCCTGCTCTCCACCCATCCGGGTCCAGCCCCTCAGGGCTGTCGGACGGTCCCGCTCCTCGCGTGGGCTCCCACAGGGCGGTTGGTTCGGTGTTAGCACTTTGTCCACTCATTGTGTCTTTATTACCTCTGGTGCTTTCACATTGTGCTGCCGTTCCCAAAGGGGCATGTTTTGGGTCGGGGTTGTGAGTGAGGAGACGGGCTGTTCTGTTAGCTAATGCTAAGGGTGACCGATGGCAGCAGTAGAATTAGCTATACCTCTGCAGATTTGCCTTGTGAAGTGAAAGCCTGTTTGTTGTTAAACCTCTGATTCATCAAGGGAACAAATGGAGACATTCAGGAACATGGGGTAGCAGTTGTGTGAGCAATCAGAACTGCTACTGCATTCTTTAAAAATGTCTCATAGGTGATGGCTGCTGCCTCTGAGGCTGCAAACTCTGAAGGGAAACAGCTTCCTAATAAGACAGAACCTATGATCTGGAAGCCCAGAAAAGGTAGGACAAAACAAAGTAGGCCGTGAATGTTGAAACTGGTGCATTACTTGAGAAATCTACTCAAAAGCTTTTGGTGATGCATGGGAAATGCCTCTTTACTTACTGCACTAGATTATTTCCATGTAGATATTTGTGTATGCCTAGATACATGAGTAATTAATCAATGTGACTTATTTTATTTTAAACCAGAACTTTTTTTTTTTTTTAATACCTACGGGTAAATGTGGTGAAACAAGACTGCTGTGTCCTTTGCCCTAGTTTACAGAGTTATTTTACAACAAGAAAATCCTGATTTGCGCTGGTGCTGTGGTGCAAGGCTATGTCCACTCTTCCCAAGCATATGAAATGTGAAGCAGCTCTGTAGTGATATTATATATAGGAAATTGCATGTATTGCAATAAGATTAGTAGTCACAAAGTGCATTTGTGTACCTCTCTGAATTACTGTGTGCTGAACACTTAATTGTTCTTGTTTAATTTCTGAGTGTACCTGTTGGTGCTTTCTACTGGTTTTAGAATGTTTGCTGCATAATATTCCAAATGCTCCTGATGGCAAGCCTGAAGAAAGTGAATCTGCTTCTACCTCCCCCAGTGAAGGTGATGTCAGTGGCTGTACTGATGAGGGCTGGTACAATATATATGCTGACCTGGATGTGTGGGATAGTGAAGTTTCCAATGTACCTGAGTCTTCAGGGCAGCAAGATGTATCTGAGCATGAGGTGGAGGACTGGGATAAAGAATTGGAGGAGTCTACATGTGATCCTTATGGTGAGTACACATTTACTTGTGCTTCATTTGAGTTTTGGATGGTTGGAGGTAGGTGCTTTGCAAGAGAGTTTAAATAACTCTGTGTTCTATTTTGGGAAGCAATTTCTTGTTGTGTTGACCTCCTGGATGTGTAATGCACAATTTTATTGTCAAATACAGGATTTAAAGGTGGTGTTGTGGAGTTCACATGAAACTCTTGCTTGAGCAATTGAATTCTTAGGGAGTGGCATGGTAAGGAGCTGAATTCCATGTTTGTGTTGAGTTTCTCTGGTGAAGCAAGTTTTCAGTGGTGTATCTTTGTTATTCTGAAGCAGAAGAGAAAGGTACATGGCGTGCTGGAACTAACTTTTTTTGTGTAAAAATTCTTCAAGAAAATTCAAGACTGTTTATTATAATATCTCTCTAGAGCATGCAGTTGTTTGGAACAGTGCTCAGTCTCTGAGTATGATTTGTTGCATTTACTGTAGGTTTTTTGTGGGTTTTTTGTTTTGTGGGTTTTTTTTTTGTTGGGTTTGTTTGTTTTTTGTTTGTTTGTTTGACTTAGGTTTTGTTGACGCTTGATCCTCCTGAGTGGTTGTGCACCTGATCAGTCCCATGGACAAAAGTGGCAACGAGTAGGAGGAGTGTCACTCACACCTTTAGAGTTGAATTATTCCTCCAGTTTGTAACTTGTTTTTATGGTGACTCACATGTTAAAGAGTCTCAACCTTCCATTGGCCAGGCTGGTTCTTAGCACAGAATGGGTGGATGGAGTTTAGCCAGCAGTGACTGATAACCTGCTGTGTCTTTGTTGATGCAGAATAGTACCATTTCCATTTTCTTCTCATTAATGTGTACTTTTTTGTAATTAATATAATTTTCTTTGCTCAGGAAATATGTTCATTTTAATATCATAATTAAAATAAACTTTTGTATTTAAATTCCATTGTTTGGTAATGGAAGAAAGTGAAAAAGATGTTCAGCCTTCCTGTAAAACCATTCTGATTTTAAAATGGAAATACAGTATTGGTTTTTCACAGTGGGTAATCTGAGAAAAAAACTGTTCCCTTTTTGGAGATTTTCCCTCTCTTCCATTTTGAGCTTTCATTTTGATCTCTTATATGCTTAAATTTATGGAATGTTTTGAATTTTCTACTGGAACTGTTCCTCTTTTTCCCCTTTATTTAACTTGCTCATCCCACCTGTAGCTCTTTAAATCCTCACAAACTAAGGCAGCTGTGATTATTGGATTCAGGTCCTTCTGAGGGATACTAAATACAAGCGTCTGAGTTGTTAATTGCTACAAATACAAAAATGTGCTTGATGGGTCACTTCATGGCTTTTTAAGTGTCTTAAGCTCTTGCTGTGATGGCTTGTTTGGCAGTGCTGCTGGAAGGCTGACACGTGGGATATTGTGTTGGGTCCTCTGCTCCTCCATGCTCTGGGCTTTTTCTTTGCTCAGTGTCTGCTGTCTAGAAATCTTTATGCTTCTGTTAAAACACTTTGCCCTATTTTTGTGCTAGATTGGTTATATACAGGCCCATTAGGCTTAATTCTAGCCTAATGGAAATGTTGTTCCAAGACAGCTTTTACAGGACCCCACCCTCCCATTCTGTCCAGCAACCCAGTTCTTAGAGGATTTGGAGGACTCCTCATTGGGGTGATGTTATGAAAACAGCAGGAAGGGGGAATGCAAATAAAATTGATAGTTTCATGAGCCTTTTATTCCCAGGGGAGATGTAAAAAACCTGTGTGTCTTGTAAGAGCTGGTGCCAGACATTTGGAGTCCTAGGTATATCATTGAGCTTTCTGGAAAACTGTTTTGTCTGTGTGGCATGAACCTTCCCTAAAATGAAGACATTGCCAAATACAGGTTTTTCTTTGCCTTTTTTAAAGATCTAATTAATGAGTGCTGGCAGATCAAATTAAAATAGTGAACAAGGAGATACCATAGACCTCCATATTAACAGGCTACACTATTCTACTACTTTCCTGAGTATCTCCCATGGTTTAAACCTTTTATTTTATCTTCTTTAGATGCTGAAGATCTCTCCTGTGGAAGCTTTGAGGAAAATAATCTTTTCGGCTCATATGTATGGAAGGAGGATTGGTTTTACAACCCAGGCTGTCACCACACACCTTGCTTTGTTTTTCCACCACGAGTTAGAACAGTTGAGAAGGGCCAGTTTGATGATGCTGATGAATGAGATTGAGTCTGGTCAGAAATAAGTTTGGCTTCTGTGTTGGATTATGTTCTTCAGCGATTGAGCTCTGCCAAGTCTCTTGGCTTTTTTTCAGAATTGGGCCTGATGCCAGAAATGCGACACCATCTCCAGAGTTTTGCTTAGACTGTTTCTGAGCTGTTCATAAACTGTCCACCTGTGCCCTGGAGACAAGAGTGCAGGTGCTGGGTGTAAGGAGTCAGTGCATTTCTGGAGGTTTTGTTTGTATTACATAGATCTATGTTGCTAATTAATTGCTTGAGGAGAAGTATTTAATTTCTAAACTTCAGCTTGTTTGCCAGGCTTCTGTCAGTTTTGACATGCTGATCCCTGTGTTTTTGTGCAACTTTTAGTTTTCTTTCCTTTTCGTTTGATGCTGTCAGATTGTTTTAGATAGCTTTAAAAACTCTCCCTCCTTCAAGCTTGTATGTTGTATTTCCATATGGTTCTAAAGTCCATTTGTGATTCTTATACTGGTGTTTAACAAAATCAGCTGTGGCGAATACAGAACAAGTTGTTTTGTGTTTATTTTTATGTATTTCAGCATAAAGGAATTACAAATACATGATGCGCATTTTGCAAATGCATGTGTTGATATATAGGGGGGCATACTCCATCCAGTAGGAATGCTGGGTGCTTAAGGCTGCCTTCCAACAAAGATTTCTCCACATCAGACCTTCTTGTGTAGGGGCATATTCCCCTAGAGTCCCACAGTTGTCTTTTTTACATTCTTATACAATATCAGATGTGCAATGACAAAGAAAATATCTCTGCATATATATATATATGTGTGTGTATTGCAGTATATCAACTCCGTGTCCTGCAGACAGTAGTGAATTAAGGTTCCTGATGCTGTTGTGGCAGATGAGGAGATAGGAACATAAAATACCTCCACAGAGTCCCTAAGAGAAGAGGTGGAACTAGAACCATATCCTTCTCACCTTTGCTCTGGAGTTAAAGGAAGTGTTCTCAAATGAAGTATATAAGTGGATTGAGTGGCTGGTCGCCTGAGTAACAATAACTTTCGACGTGGTCATGTTTCATGAAACGCTTTGATCTCAAAAACATTTTAATGGCTTTGTGTTTAGACACTGACTGAACTGAAACACTGTATAGTGAGGGTTTTTTGGGTTTCTTTTTTCTTTAAATCATCTAGTGTATGAGACCAAAATAATTCATGCACTAGTTTAGAAGGAAGAAGTGAATGACACAGCAATATTTCCTTAATATTTTCCTAGAGACTACAGGCAAACAAGAGCTTGTGAGACAAGAGCTTTTTTTTGGGTACATTTCAATTCCTGGTTGTGTTTTGGTACCTAGCAGTCGAAGCAGAGTGGAAGCATAGTGTTGAGGTTGCAAAAAAGAGGGCCTGGTCTTTTTATTCCCATACGATGGAGTGATCTATGGATTAATATTTCCATCAAAACTTCCTCAGTTATGCCAATAACCATCTCAAGTGAAAAAGTTGATTTGCAGTTATAAGTGCTGTATTCATAATGATAAATTGAGTGCATAGTACTGTTGAGTATCAATACACCAGTAAATTGTAAAAATTGCTCTGAAAACTCCCTTGTTCTTTTGTGAGCCTGCTCATCCTGTGCAGGCCTTGCTGTGGATGACAAGGCCCAAGGCTTCCCTGCAGAGGGCAGCAGAAAATTGTCTGCCCTGCTCGGTGCACGCTCAGCAGTGTGAGCTCCGTGGGCTGGATTTCTAACGCTGATAGCAATTTAGATCAGAGTTCTGCATAGACCTGTTGTTCCCCAGTGAGGCTGATTCATGGCCCTGATTAGTTTCTCATTTTTTTTATTTCACTCTGAAGTTATACTTACTGGACTGAAAAATTTCTCCCATGGCTGAGTGAAGAACATCACTTGACTTCAGGCTTAATATATTTTTTTTTACTATGCTTGTGGGAGATATCCCACTGTATTCAATAAAGATGAAACTAATAGAATTCTGTGGAAGCAAGCCCATCTTTTGTAGAATTGTTTTATAAGGATAACCAAAAAGTCTTTATAACACGGATTAAGATGATTTTTCTTCCTGTACAGTTCCAAAATTCCGTAATTTCTAAATCTTCAAGCCATTTTCCATGCACTTTATAGATCACAGTGGTTTTTTGCCCTCTGTCTTTATTGCAATCAGTCTTGTCTGTCTCAAAGGTCTTATTATTTGAGGAGAAATTTTACTGAATGGCTGCCTTGCTAAGCTGTTTGCATTTTAAATGACTGTAAACTTTAAAGATCTGTTTTCATATTCCATTTAAGGTCAAAACTGACACCACCCCCTCCAGCTTTAGAAAATCAGGACTTTGCAGCAGAGGTGCACTGTTCTCTCCAGGGATATGTTGGCAAATACAATTTTGTTCAATCTAGCCCTGCTTGTTAGGGCAGGGGCTTGAAATAAAGCTTGATCTGAACGCTCTCAAACTTCAGGGGGATTAGAAAACCAGATGCAGGCTTCTCAGAAAGAATCTGCCTGGAAGGATTTGAAACCAAGCTCACGGATTCCAGTGTTTCTGCACTACAGAGTGTTTCAAATTCCATTGTGAGTCTTGCACCAAGCCTGTTTTGTGATGACACAAGCGTGTCATTCTAGTCAGGAATACTTGCAATTAAAAACAACATAAGGTAACACATGAGCCAACAGTCAACCCTTTAGCCTGCTCAAATTATTAGAGGGAACAGAGTGCCTGTCACAGGACAAGATCATAAATCTTGGATGAGCACAAGAAACACATTGGCAGTACATCAGTTGGAAAACTTGGAAGTGTTAAAGAACGCTCAGTTAAATCTCATATATCTGTGACAGGATTTCCCCTTTCTATACCTACAGCGTAAGATACCATTCAAATAAATGAGTCCCTGCTACAGGTTAATAGGTTTGCTGGGTTTATGTTGTGGGGGTGGCTTAGGAGTGTGGCATAATATGGTGGTTCATGAAAACAGGCTACAACTTTGAAGCTGCCCTTGCTTTTCTTCTCATTACCTCACTTTGTAGGTAAAGATAATGACACCAGTCAGTAAAGTACTTCAGAGTTGCTGAGGAAGAAATTTTGTCATAACAGTGAGCTGCTAAGAAATGAAAACAAAACAGAGTTTTGCATTTTCTTAGAACAGCCAGCAAAGAAATGAAAACTTGTTTTGGGTGCATCTGTTGTTTCCTTTGAGACCTACAGGGAATGATTTGCAAGAGGAAATAATTGTAGGAAATGTGTTCATATTTCCTGTTGATAAGGTAGAGCACTTAATTCATACATCAGATTGAGGCAGTGTTTCTTGCTTTTATATAACCACAAAATCCAGCCCATTTCAGTGTCTTTTAAAGACACTGCTGCTTCACTTGTTGTTTTGTCCCATCTATTAACTGGTCTGCTTTCACTTTTAAACTGAGAGAATGCCTCCACTGTTGGGGGGACTATGTGAATAATTTCACAGACGAAAGGAAAAATGCTGATGACAGCAGCTCATCCTGACCATCTGTTGCTTCCAAGGACACCAGTGTAAATCCCTTTGTACAAAGGTCATTTTGTGAAGCTGGGTAAGTCTCCGTAGGCATGGGGAAGGAACTTGTGATATTTTACCCTCTGGTTCTGTGTTACAAACAGAGACATCGGAAGCTTGAGTATTAGAGGATAAATTAGTGGTGGAGTTGTTAGTCCTGGAGTACCAGCTGCTCATAGCATAGCTTCCTAGCTTGGCAGGAGAAACTGGAACCTGCTAAAAAATGCAGCAAAGCACACAATCCCAATAATTTGGTTTAGTGATGAAACCACTTCCTTTAAACATTTGGAGTAGATCTTCAGCTGGTACAAACTTTGGCAGCTCATTACCCAGGTAGAATCTCTGTCCCTTATGTGCCCCTATGCAATGCCTGTGTCATCTCCCACTGAAAGCTCATGTTCAGTGTTTCATTATTCCTGTGTTCTCAATACAGTGGGCTTTCTTTATGTTACTTTTAGCTCTGTTGACCTTTACTGAGCAAAGCATGTGAATATGGTTCAATGGCTGCATTTATTTCTTAGCAGGTTGTATCAGGTGGGGTTTCTTCCACATTGATGATAGCTAATTTCAGGACATGTAGGTGAAATCAGCCTTGGAAGGTTACTTCTGTGATTCAGCAAGTCTTGATTCTTTGGCCTGAGTTATTTTAATCAAATGTTTTCTGATCTGCCTGCAACGTCTGCATTTAAGACCTGGAAATTTTTTTCATTGTATGATGCAGGAGTTTTAAGAGTGAGTTGTATACATAAATTGTATGTATTTGTGAGCCTGAGATCTCAGTGTATTGTTTTATTTCCCTCAAAGGGAAATAGTGCTCAGTCCTCTTTGAGCTATTGGTCCTTAGTAAGACTTACATTGAGCAACACATTTTCTGTGACATCTGGGATAGCAGAGGATGCCAAGTTCTCATTGTGCTGCTTTGCAGTTTTAATCAGTGTAGCTACTGTGGACTCCTATTCCAACATTAAACAAGTTATTTAATATTTCTACATCTACCTCAGGAACTGCTTCAAAACATTCTTGTTCTCATTGAGGAGTTCCTTTATTTGCTCAACACATTCTGGAAAATATGAAAATTATTTTACCTCAGATAAAGTAATATAATTTCACTTGTAATCTTCATCCAGACACCAGAGTAAATATGCCACATTGTAATATAGTTCTGGCTGGCTACAGTTGGTTGGGAATTGTGTGACTCCCTGTCCCATGTTACATGCCCAAATGTTTCTGGGGAAGTAAATAGGTGTGACTGTGAGATTAAAAGCAGGGCCTATACCCCACAGCAGACAGTACAACCTCCTAGTATGCAACTGGAGGCCCAATAGCAAGGAAAGTCTTCTAGCTGAGCAGGTCTACACAGTCTCTGACAATAGTGTGGTAGAATTAATATAGCAAGGCCAGAGGAGAAACTGTTAGTTCCACCAGAAGCATGGGTAACAAATCAAAACAATGCAGTACAGGAATCTCAGTTGCTGCATTCTCCTTGGAGAAGAACACGTAAGGGATGTTTGCAAATTCTGTTTCAACTGTAGTTAAATCCTTAAATCACAAACTGAAACAGGACAAGTAATCTGAAATGAATGCACCGAGGTGGAGTGTGCAAATAGCACATGCTGAGTCAGCAATCATCATTGTCTGGTCTACTGTCCCTACTGGATTTGCTGGAATACCAGACCCCCCTCTGTTCTCAGCGTTATTTTTATCAGTACCTTCAGTTCCATGTTCTTCAAACAGGTCATTATTTTCCAGGTCTGAAACACCTTTTACCTTCTGTTTTGTTTAGTTGAAGCTTATCTGCATCATTCAGGCTTGATTTGTTTGATTGGGCCTCCAACTCTGCAGCTTGCCAGACATCTGGTCTTTTTAGTGGGATTGGTCAGACAATATCAAAACAGATAGATATTTCTTAGGCTGAGACTGCCTGTCTGCTAGATAAGAACTACATTTAGTTCTATTATCTGCACTTGTGTTAGTAAGTGGATCAGGTTTAATTTGGTTCTTTGGAGAGAAGCAGGCGAGCTGTTCTTCAGACAGATCTGGGGTTTGGTGTAAGGACAAGCTTTGTGATGTGGTCTGTAAAGTGCCTTGTAGCCCTGCAGGAATACTTTGTGTGGCCGGTTCCTGACAGCAATTTGGAACGCTAACTTTAATGATTGTGCTTCTAATTATGTACAGAGGTGAAGTCTCAGATGAAAGAATGGGGAGTTTCATCATCTGTCTCATTAAGTGCAGCAGGATTTCTGTTGTGCAGGGGAGTAACTACCTCAAACTGGCACCTGATGGTTGCAGCAAGGGGAAGGGTTTTTTGGGAAGGATTTCTCAGGAAGGGTTTCTTGGCTGCACAAGGCACCTTCCATCCCTCTACAGCATGCAGCTCTGATTAAAGGATATTTTGACTTCTTAAATGAGCCATGTCTTTGTCATGGGTTACATTATTGTCATGTACCTTTTAATGTCATTTTTCTCCCCCCTCCAACAAGGGGGTAGATGTGAGCATTTGTCCAGCACGTAGCTGGATGACTGATGAGTGTTAGAGGACTGGGAAAATTGGTAACACTCAGCCTTTGTGATCCTGACTGCCTCCAAACAAAAGGGCAAAGTTCAGTGTCCTGCTGATGGACTTAACTGTTCCATAATTGAGACTCCAGGTATTTGAGAAATGGCCTCTTTTGCTACATATCCTGTCAAGTTTGGATTAGTTATTCCCATTCAGCTTACCTAGGTATTGGATATTGCTAAGGCTTTAATGCCAGCTTCCACCACAGTTCAGTCCTCCAGGCTTGGCAGTAGGATTTCTCTGGTTTCAGGGCTTATCTCTATGATTTGCGTTTCATTTTCTGCTTGAATTTTCCATTTGGGAAGGATTCTTTCAAATTTTTTACACAATTTTGTACCTGTTGTCTGCTTCTGCCTGGGGTTGAATTTAGGTTTTGTTCCTGCCTGTAGTACAAAGACCCAGCAACTGGTGCCAGGTAAAGGAAAGAAAAATGTTCTCTGTTATGGTGTAACAACTGTATCAGCAGTGAGTGTGGGAGGAGGCTGCAATGAGGCAAATATGGGAGAACACAGAGGGTGCAGTAACTGCTCATTTGTACAATGGGAGTGTGCTTCAAGTTTCATTTGTTTGCTTCCTCTTTAATTGAAGCCTTGCCTAACTGAGCTGAGAGCTTTCCCTTCTCTAGTTTAGAGTGCTGTGTGTCCTTTTTTTCCTCTTTATTTGCTGTTTTACCTTAGACATGACACTGATGTGAGAGGAATATTTATTTTTAGCAGTTCTTCCCATGATTAATCCGTGCAGGTTCTGCTTCACAGTTCAATGCTATTTTAATGATGTAGGCAACAGCTGTTTTCTCCATGTCTTATCAAATATCCTCCATGTTCTAACATAACATAATAACAAAGAAGTTTCTTTATTTTTGGCTAGTCTGAATTTCCACCCAAGGGATCTCATTGCATCTTTTCATGGGGACTGCAATCTAGGAATAGGTACTTGTGGCTGGATAGGTAGATTCTGCTTTAAACAACTAAGTATGATGAAGGATTTAATATCCATTTTATATGGATTCTGTTGTTACACTTAGGATGGCAGGGCTAATATTTTTAACAGCTCAGTAGTTTTAACTGTTGTCTTGTTGCTTTGGTAAAATAATGAGTATACCAATCCGCTTTGCCATCAGATGCTGTAGGGATTATTTAATTAGACTAATTTCTGTTCTCATTAACACTTCTATTAACTGTGTTTTAATACTACTGTTTACAGAGTCTTATTTTGAGATTTTTTTTCTACATATTTTTTCTCATCCTTTTTGTTGCCTGTTTACTATCACAAAATTGATACTATAGCAATTGCCTACTTTTACAGGAGGTCCCTCAGTGATATTATCTGACAAAATGTGGTGCCTGCACTACTGGCAATGGTGTCCTCTCATCTCCATGGTCCTTCCCAAAGCAGGGTAGCCTGAACTAGAACTCTGCTAGAAAACTAGGACAAAATCCTGTGAATTATGGCAGTGTTGGCATATCTTGAGAGACCAGAACTGGGATAATGGCACATATCCCAAATTCCTTATGACTTCATGTTTTCTGTGCTGATTTTAAGATCTGTCAGAGATATGGTTTTCAGTGGAGTCTGTCATGTTTAAGAGTTATCATAATTATCCTGAAAAAGTTCTGGATTTGTGAAATAGTTGCTTGCTTTCAAGCTTTTTACAGTCAGCAGTATACAACAGAAGAATGCAGTTTATTCTTAGGCCTGGATACTTATTCTACTACCTAAGTGTTTAATCAAATTCACTTATAGTACATAGCATGTTTTTCTTGCTCAGCAGTCTTACCTTCAGCAGTGAATTTAAGAAAGCCTTTTGCAGGTGGATATCATTCTGATATAACATTCAACCATAGCTCAGTACCAGGTTTATTCATTAACTTTCTATCCATAGAGTTGCATACTTTTAAAGTAACTTGGATATTTAACAGGATTTGGAAGACAAAGTATTTCAGCTACTCTTAACTTATGAATTAGTCACTACAGAACATTGCCTACTCTGTCTTCTAAAAAACTGAACATTGGCAAACATTTCACTTGGTTTATTAAAAAATGAAATTGTCAAGGACAATGACAGCAGAAATAGAAACCATGTAGCAATTTTTTTTTGTCAAGGCTGATGCAATAATTATATTTGGAAGAGAACGATGTTGTAAAGCACCTGAGAGGCCACTGCTAGTAAATGTGAATAACTTCATGTGTTGAAAAGCATGGGTCTGCTGGAAAAAAATGGCTTGAATGCCAGCCTGCAATTTGACAAATCAAATGAAAATGTATATTGAAAATTACAGTGCTGCTATGGTTACCAAAGCTTTCCTGGTTCCAAGACTGCAGTGCATTTCACTTCAAAGAAGAATCCCTTTCACCCCACTTCTTTAAGTATAATCAAATAGAACTTTCAGAAGTGCTTATAATTTGCATGCATTAATTGGTAAAACTTGTTGCCACAAAGAATCGAAACCCCAGAAATATAGCTGTTTCCAAAACATATACTTCTATTTCACAGCATCTTTGAATTAAATCTCATAAAATTGTATTCTTTGGTTCTGAACTG
Organism: Urocynchramus pylzowi; assembly: GCA_013397555.1. Classification (NCBI taxonomy): domain Eukaryota; kingdom Metazoa; phylum Chordata; class Aves; order Passeriformes; family Fringillidae; genus Urocynchramus; species Urocynchramus pylzowi. Next base: position 665,110 of record VZRH01003881.1, read on the forward strand.
TAGAGCAGAAGTGACCATCCTTTGGCTAGGAGGACACTGGGACACTCAGCAACTGACTGAGCGTGCATAAAACTCTTAACAAATGCTATTTTGGGTGTCCTGTGTGTATTTGTATGAGTGACTAATGCTCAATTGTTATTCAAACTGGTTTTGCACTTTTGAGTATTATTGCTGTAACATACTCCTTTGAGTAGTAAATGAGAAAGGTTAAGGAGGAATGACTTTTATGGTCAAGCTCTGCCATTTTTGTTCCATTAAGGCTTGTTTCCTCTGAAGCTGCAGGTGCTGCCACCATGTCATTGTGGCCAATTCACGAGATTTTGGAAAATACAACCTGTTACTTGTAATGTGGAGGGATGATCATAAGCCCTGTGGTGAGGTCCTGTTAGACAATACCTATGCAGCTTTCCTTGCAGAACTTAGTAAATGATATTATTAAATAACATTAGCAAGGTTGTAAAAACAATACAGAGTGAAGTAGAGGAAATAAAATCAAGGAATTTTTGCTCTATTGTCCTGGAATCTGCCCCTCACCAACATTACATCTGCCAAGCAAAAGTCAAAGATCAAGGGCTTCTGACACTGTTTGCTTCTGTCAGGGATTGTTCCCTTTTTCTGGAGTACAGAAGAGCCTGTGTTGAGGCGTTTCCCATCATGCCCTCTATGGTTATAATGTAAAGTTGACTCTCTTCTTGTGGCCATACATTTTCTGCATATTATCAAACATATTTTATCCCATGTGGAGCTTCTGTTTATGGGTTTAATGTGTACATTAGTGTCTGTATAAATAAGTAATGGAGGAGAACTACATGCTGAATTAAGTCTCTTTGCTTTAGAGCTGCAAGGCTTTGTCCCACAGGAAAACAATCTGTCAGGAGACATGAAAGCATTCAGTTGTCTGCTGTGAGTGTGCCCATCTGGCCAAGGCACGGCATTCCTGGTGACACTATTTCCCATTCCCTTCTTTGCTGCCCTCTCAGATGTGGCTGATCCAGCTGGAGGAGGCTGCAGTGATGCCTTTCACCCTGCTGCATCCACAGAAGAGGAGGAGGAGGAGGGTGAGGGTCTCTAACATAGCACTCATGGCCTGATTAATTGTTGACTTGAGCAGGCTCTAGGAGTGCCTGAAGTGAAGGTGAAAATCAAGAGATGAAGTAACACCAGCTGTGACTGCTGGTGCAGCTCTGACATGTACATAAAAGCTTGTAGTCCTTATATCAAACTTGGTTATTTCAGGGTGGTTACTGTACCAATCTTCCCAAGGTTTATTAATTGAATGTAAGATACCTGTTTTTAGGTCTTTGCTATCCTTAGGTCCATCTGCTCTGTAAGAGTTGGAGTTGTATGCTCTTGAGTTGGAGTAAGAAAAACCCATATAATTTTGTACACAGAGAGGAAAGGGGTTAAATTTTGAGATTACCACAGTAGCCATATCCTCTTTTTCATACTAAATTAATAGGGAACTGCTTATTTAAATTCTACAAACAGTTTTGAAAATAGCCAAAAGCCCTCACAGATCTGCAACGTGCACTCTAGATAGATTGTGGTGAAAACAAAATGCTTCCCGTAATATGCACCTTTACAAGTACATACTTGGGTCCATTCAGGGCATATTTCTGAAAGAGCTTATTTGCCAATACCAGTGTGTTCAAAAGTTCAATTTTCTGGCACCTTTGAATCTGCTCCCTGAACACATTCTGAGGGTTGGAAACATCATGTGGTTTGTATAAATAAAAACACCAAATTGCCTGGGGTGCATCTGTGCCCCTTGCTGTGCAGGCTGGCTGGTTCTCTGCCATCAGCCTGACATTTTCAATCAAGTTTTTAATGGACTCCTGGGGCTCCCCCAGTTTCTGTTCAAGCAGAATTTGGCACCAGTCTCCCCAAGACCATAGCAATGAAAAGCTTTATTTTAGCTTTTGATTGTACAGAAATTTAGTGACAGTAGGAAAGAAATAAACTGGTTGGATGAGTGCCAGAATAGCAGGAAAGAGCTGTCTTTAGAAAAAATTCATAACCTATATTTTATTTTGTCAAATTAGGAAGTGCAAGGTATAGGGCAACCATAGATCAGACTTCTCTGTAATCTTTTGCAGATTTTGACAGATTGACAGGTTTAATTAAGAGTGTTTTGTTTAATTCGTTTTGCCTTTACACCTGAGAGTGTACACAGGCCTGTGCAGGTTTGGACTGCAATTCTGCAGGTTTTTGGGGTTTTTAAAATATAATTGTTGGTCATTAAAAAGGATTGAACTAAATGTTATGAAGGCTTTTAATTTTCATTCCTGTTCAGGAAGTTCCCAGATCCTCTCTTATGCTTACATAAGTTATTTTAAACAGTTTCTTGTATTTCAAAACTTCTTGTTGTAAAGGAAGAGTGAACCATAATACCATAACAGTTGCCACTTTGCATTAATTATGGGCACCTCAGTTCTCAGTAAAGGCAGCCATTGTGATCGTCTCTCGGGTTTGTAACAGCAACTGTTGTAACTGGTAAAGGCTGAAGTCCTGTGATCTGTGTGGAATAGATGTTGGGATTTTTTATTGAGAAAGGTATAAATTAATTTCCTCTGTATCCTTCTGGGAGTTACAATTATTATTCCTCCATACAGTAGGTGGAGACAAAGACCTCATGAATTTTATCATGTCTCTGCAAACTGATTTTATTAGCTATGCTTGGGCTCTCCTGATTTTTGGTTTATTAAACCCCTTTATAAATATAACAACTATCAAACAATTTTATTCTAAAGGTTGTTAATTTGTGTTCATATTAATTCTGTAATTATTTTTCTGGCTATTGTTGATATATTGGTTCTTTCAAATATGAGGGATGATTTGGAGATTGATCTGTGAAACCTTTCTGTTCAAGTTCAGATCTGTCTTAGGCCCAAAAATTCAGAGGTCAAAGCACACCCAGGATAGACTTCAAGTTTGAACGTATCTTGAAATTCCCACTGGTGTGGGAGTTGGAGTTGTGTGCAGACTGGAAGATTGAGGTGCGGTCTGCCTCTGTTTATAAAGTGGATTTATATGTGTGTGTATGTTTATATAAATCCAGTGCCTGTTTATAGGTGGGTGTTTATGTGCTTACAGCATGTGTGGCTGCACACAGAATATATATGGCCTTGGCATCCTGCCTCTGCCTCAATTTACCTGAAAATGTACAGTGTAATTTGGAGTAGTGTGGACAAATGGGGTGTAATACATTAAGTAGAAGAGGTGGTTTTGTTCACTTTTCAGAGGCAAGATGGAGTTTGCAAATTTCTCAAATCCATTGGTTGACTATTTCAAGTCATCTGTAGATACATTTTTATTTTAATCTTCTCCTTAATGTCATTTAGATTAGGCTGTTGATCCTCTATAATAGAGGAAATCTCTGCCATATGCATCATGCTGTGTGTACTGAAGTTGACTGAAATAGTCATGCCAGAGAAGCATTTCCATTAGTATGACAGTTCAGGGTAGGTTTCCCATTATTTTGGAGGCCAAGCAGGTTGCCTTAGGAGAGATGGTTTTGTCAAATCTGTTCCTTGTGCTCAGCTAAGATTACAATATGACAAAGCCCTGTGATTTCAGCAGATCATGGTACGAGTCCCTCTTTCATTGATCTCAGACTGGTCTGGTCAAAGTTTCTGTGGTTCTTAAAGCAGAGAGTTCACCTAGTGAGGTGTGTTTGTGACATCGTAGATTCAATAATGAAGAGTGGAGTTTTATCCAGTAAGGAGGATAGAAGAGAAGAGAGGAGCCAACATGTCAGGGTAAGGTGTGATACCTGAACTCAGGAGACATTTAAGCAAACCTTTAAGAAGGGATTTTTTGCTGCCTCAAAAAATTTGAGAAGGATTGTTATCAAGTACCTCTGTTCCTTGTCCACCAGTGAGGGGAGAAGGTTTGTCTTCTGAAAATGAATACCTGGGATTAAGTTTAAACAGAAGAATGAGTTGTTGTCTGTTCACTTCCTCATCATGCCAAGTAGCTTTGTGTGTATGGAACTATTAATTTCTCTGGAATCCTGACAAAATCTCCCTCTCATATGGAAGAGTTGTGTACCTCTGATTTTTCACTCATGGCCAGTATATGCTACAGAAAGTCAAAATGGAGGTTATTATTAAATACAGTTAAAATGAAGAGGCAAGGAGCAGAGTAGTTTTCCAAAATTAAGACATCACACGATTTGGGTGTAACTGATAAAGATGTGCAGAGTCAGTGCCTGCCACAGTATCGTCTGTTCTGGTGAGGTGGGTGTTTTGCAGGGCATGTCTTAGAATAAATCAAAATATCCTCCTGTAAACATCAGTGAGAAGCTGAGAATGACATACAGGTGGGTGTGTGGATCTTGCCTCTAGTGATACACAGAGCCTGTCTTTCCAGTGTCATTCAAGCATAGGCAGAAAGTCTAAACATCCTAACATTGCTTTAACTCTCAAGGACATTCAGCTCTTCGAATGCAACATGGTATTTTCCAGTTTTGACCTACTGAGCTAATTGCAAGGATTGAACAGAAATCCTGACTTAGAGTAGAGATGATGATAGTGAGGGAATGTGCAGTCAATGTTACTGCTTGGTACAAGTTACTTCTATTGGTCTCAGAGTTATGATTCATCAGAGTTTCTTCTGTGCTTCTAAGAGTGTGATTTAAGTTAAAATGTCCAGATCTATATAATGAACTCATTAGATCATTAACAGACATAAACTATTATATTCCTGAGGTTTGTAGCACTATTCACTGTAAATTCAGTGTAATGCATCTTCAGCTAGGAGTGCTGCCAGGCCTGAGGGCTCTGGAGGAACTGTGCTTTTGATGTGTCTGTCTGAACTTTGCTAGGCTGAGGAAATAAGATTTTGAGGAGCCCAGAGCCAGATGGGAGTGGTCAAACTAAGGGTTCATTCTGTCTGTATCTACCTGCACTTTCTCTTTGAGCATCAGATGCTAATAAAAGATGAACTCTCTAAGTGAGCTTGTATAGGAGTGCCCAGGTCTGTGTGCCTCTGGGCTGGGGCAGTGCAAAGGATGTTCCATGGAGCACGGATGTCTGTAGCTTTTGGACTGAACATGTGATACCACAGCTTCCTCCCCTCCTCTGAGTATTGCATTGTTTGCTGAGTCTTCCCTTCTGTCTTAACAGAAATCACAACTAACAAAATAACATTTATGGAATTTAAATTACATTCTTATCTATGTGTTGTTAGATATTCCACACAAAAATGTAGAAATGGATCAGTATAAATGCCATCCAATTTACTGGTTTTCTGTAGATGAATTTCCCTTATTTTTCTCTACAAATGCCTGTACATAATTTATACATGGTATTATTCATATTCTCTATCAATTGCAAGCATAATTGATGAGGAAGAAAAAAACCCCAGCAAGTTAGTCTGTTTGGTTATCTTCATGCTTGTTTAAAAATGCCCTTGGAAGTGGAAGGATAATGAATGTTGTGCTGACTGTTAGTTTGATTTTTAAGGTGGTGGCATGTGGATAATCTCTGGTGGGCTTGAAAAATGAAGCTGCCATAGCTGTAGACATTCAGTGCTAATGGTTGGGGCAGAGAGGTACGAGAAGTTCTCAACACAGAGGTAAGACACTGGCATGGACAGAGCTTTTCATTCCAGAGTATAGCTTAGTGTTTGTTTTGGCTTTGCTATTCCAGTTGGCTTACATCTATAGGATATAGCAGACTGCTCTGTGAAAGGAAGAATGAAGTGTCAAAAGTGGCTGGAGGGAGACTTCTTTGAAAGTTATTGAATTTGTGAGCCAGCAAGTAAGTGGGCAAATGCAGTGTTAACTTGGAAGGAAGTAAATTTCATTTGAGCATGTTGTTTTGTTCACAGAGGGCCAAATCCTGAGAGATACTAAGGATTAAGTGTTTTTGATAAAATATTCTTTTGTAGATTCAACTTCAAGTGCCTTGGGTTTTCTTCTCCAGATATGCATAAGATTTGGCTCTGTCTGTGATATCTAGTTTGGCTCAAATTATTTATCAAACTGCTTTGTAATGTCTGACTCGAATGCATGTAACATTTGCCTAAAAAAATGTGTTTGGGGAATGAAAGACTTTGCTTGAGGTCTCTGCTATTAAATCTGTGCTGAGGGGCAGGGAGAGGCTGTGAGATTTTTGGCGAAGTTAATAAAATGTGTGGATTAGTGAAGTGCTGATTAGTGAGGTTCTATTGTCGACAGAAACATTCCTGCCTTAGCTGAAACCCAGATGGAAAGCTGCCCGCCTCGATTGCAGAAAATGGTTTATGTTGCTGCTTTACTGGAGTATGTTGCTGAGGTTGCAGCAGAGTGAATCTAACTGATGTCTTGAAGTGTAATTAACTCTGTTGTTCGATGTAAATATTTGAACACTGCTCATTCGGTCTCTACGGGGGCCTGTTTAAAACAATTTTTGCCAAAGAGCTCAAAGGCCAGTAGGAATGTGTGTGCATTAATAAACTTCTCTTTGTCCTGGACTTGATCCAGAGCTTATAGAGGGCACATAGGACAAGATCTTCCCATCTCATGTATTTACAGTAGAGCTCAGAGTGCTTGATCAAGGCTTCATTGTGCTGTCATTATGCCCAGGGTTTAGTTTAGATATGAAACTGCAGAAAGTGGACACAGGAGTCAAAGAGACTCAGACTGCTGGAAGGGTTGGGGGAGAAAAAAAGGACTAGAATTCATGAGAAAAATAGTGAACTCTGTTAACCTTATATGTTATATAAAAATGATGGCTTTTTTAAGGTGTAGAACTTCCATTTTTGGTCCCAAGCATTAGCTTAAATGCTCAGAATGATGCTTAAAAGGTCAAAACAATACTCTCAGGGAAATAGTTATATTTCCTTGCAATCGTTATCTTTTTGGAGGGTACAAAAATGGGGTACAAAAATTTGCTTTCTGCAAAAAGTTTTGTCAGTTTTTTTAAAAATAAAATCCTTATTTCAGAGATCTGAAGTACTTCTTTCAGAAGCAGAGTGAGCTTCCTTTGTGAAATGTCAAATTGCTTCTGAGATATTACATGTTATATTCTCTGTGTATGAACTCCCCAGAATACCTATTTTTGTGCTGTCTCCCATTTCTGAAGACTCTGGTCCTGCAATCTGAAGCAAGAAAAGCTATGGCAGGGTAAGAATGCAGCCATTCAGCAGCAGATGCTCAGTTTCCATGGGCCCAGCCTACAAATCCCTTAAGATCCACAGTGTTTCCAAATGAAAATATCTCTTCTGCCAAATGGGATTTTTTTGTTTGTTGGCATTTGGAATTTTCACCAGAAATGCCTTCCTGTTTATCTCTTATGAACTGTGCTTCTGAGCAGTTCTCCTCAGTTTCTGCAACAGTGAAGATGAGCAGGATTCTGCAGTAATTGCACAGCAGGGAAAGCAGCATTGCTCAAACAGTGCTGGAAAATGAAGATCAAATTTTCACTTTATTCCTGCCTTGCTCTGGTGATGTTATTGGTAATTCCGTTATCCCATGTTAATTTCTACCCCGCTGTAAAATATGCTATAATATTGACACTTATTGCCTATGGATGTTATCCAATTTATTATTTTCTGTAAAGTACTTTGAGATCCTTGAATCTTAAATCACTGATTGTTCCTGTTAATGGGATTGTCCAACTTGATGACAGTGATCCTCAGATCACTGTCAAAACTTCAGACAAAGATAAACAGCACTTAGGAGATGTTGCTTTGAAATTGCTTATGAATTAACTTCTTGTTCTCTGAAGATGTAAATAAACACCAGGATCAAAGAGGAGTGTTGGAGTGATGGCAACGCATTTGCTGTAGCTCCTGGTCCTGAATCCCTGCCTTCTTCTGAAGTGAGATCCGTAGGAAACCATTGCCTCAGCCTGGCTCCTCCTATCTGTGTGGATGATGTTCACTGCGAAGATGTGATTTTTTGCTTTATTGCCCTGCAGAAGTCAAAGGAGCAGGACAGGCTGGGGGAGCTGGCAGGAGCTGCAGCAAAGCAGCAGTGCAGCTGCACTCCCTCTCCCATTCAAAGCACATTAAAAAATAAAAGGTCAGAAATTGGAAAAGATAGCAGAGGAAGGCTTTGTTGAATGAGTGGTGGCTGTTTGGTGCAGTAACAAACATCTCTGCCATCTCATTCTAAGGTGGATGCCAGGTACACCACGTGCTCTTAAGTTGCATAACAATACACCCCAACTCATTAATTACTTATTTTTGAAGCTATGCTCCTTCCCTCATAACACCTCTGGTGTGAGATAACTTGCTGCCAGAACTTTGAGGACAGATTTATTGAAGACTTGCAGACAGAGGCCTTAAACACACACCTGGACTGGTGCCTGTTTTCTTTTTTAACTTGTTTGTTTTGAGATTATGGGGATGGCAGTGGATTTGGGTTTTGTTTTGTTTTGTTTGATTTTTTTTTTTTAAAGTAATGTCTCCAGGGTTATTTCTGTCCAGGATTAGAACTTCAGCTGGCATAAATTGTTACGACCCATTGTGTACTATCACATTGTGCTGAAAAATCTGTTCAAGTTAAAATCTGAGCATGTACCCGGAATACTTCACAAGAAATAATTGGCTAATCTTCATTGCTGAAAATTATCATAGTACTTCCTCGGATCTGCATGAACCCTCAGCATATCCATTTAAAAGTCTCAGAGATAGGAGCTACTGAGTATAGTTTCTCTGGGGGTTATGAAGTCCCTATATGGATCTTACTTTTGAATAGAACTGCATCATTACATTTAGCATGTGTATCATACCCTGCTGCTTAGGGAACTGTAGGCAGAGAACCGAGGCACAGGGAAACCAGGTAATCTTTGTGAAGTTTATTTTATGTCTCGTTTCAGAACATTCACACCAAAGCAGAGATCAACCAAAAATATTTTGCATATTGTAGGACAGAACAGTCCATCTGCCTTTCTTCCAACACAGCCTTCAGTCTCCTGCTTTTGGTCCTCTCCTCATCTTGTATGTTCTCATCTTGCAAAGCCTAGGAAATGCAAGAATTTACCTGGTGCTTTCAGTGCTATGTTTTCCTTGTGATATTGGTGTAAATGGGTTAGGTTTTTCATATTATTATTTTCTGTCAGCTTCCTGTGTCTTGTGTCTGTTTCCAGCTTTAGGGGAGGGAGCAATCACAGCTGCCTTTAGGTAATCTGGCTGGGAGGTGCTACATGATTGAGGAAGGCACCTTCTGGCAAAGCTGGGGCTGTGGTAGCTGGCCAAGGTCACTCCTTAATGCAGTGGTGCTTTTAAATTTAAAATTCCTCCTGCTCTGGTGGCTGCATGGCCACCAGGCTGACCCTGGAGGAAGCAGCCAGAACTCAGCAGTGCTGGGGGAAGGCCTGGAGTGCTGGCACACACTGGGAACACCTTGAGCCATTCACTGCACTTTCCTCTTGATTCTTATTCCAATCCTCCTTCCTTTTCTGTTTTTATCTGTTATGTGACCTGCAAACATTTGGAATTGATACACTCATACAGTCTTTATGGAGAACCTTTCCTGTGACTGAAACTTGGGAATTTATTGCCATGAAATGAGAAATAACACTGGAGCTCTGCAGGGAGTGGTAGTGGGAGGGTGATGGTGGAGCTGTTCAGACAAATATTGCCCCTTTCATCCCTCATTGCCTGATATGGGGCAACACAAAGCCCAACATTACCTTAATCCATCAACACCTCATCCCAGCTGTACTCTTGGGACAGTGGTCAATTTTGACTGTGGAGATCTGTCCATTTTCTGCCCAGTCCGTGCATTTTCTCCTGAAAATGAAATAACACAAAGACTTTGGTGAATGTGTGCAGCTGCATAGGTGGGATCTGCACATTGCTGTTTGAAGAGCTCAAGGGAAAGCTATTTGGTACTGAGTGTTGCTTTTCTTTTTTCTTTGTGCTAATAAAATAGGGTATTCAGGACACTCTGCAACTTGCAGTGTGATTTGATTCTGAATTGCATGGAAGACTGTCTGTACCACACCAGCAATCTGCCAGGATATTAAAGTAAATTTAAATTTAATGTATTTTTTAAGCTCTTTTGCTCAGCTAAATGATGCAAAGGGGCTGTTTTGAATTTTGCAGCTCTTACGAAGTGATAATTTTTCCTTTTCTTATGAAATTGCATTTTCTGAATCTGCATGAAAAATGGCAGAGGAGCTGCACACAGATCAGCTTGTGCTGGTAAACTATTTTTCCTCTCAAATGACATTTTCTAGGCTATTTCTGCAAGGATGTGAATCTTTTTTCAATCTTACTGGTCTGACAGCAGCTTCATCAGAGTTAAGTCTTAATCTGTGTTTTCGGCTGGTGAAAACTTGCTCCTTGCTTTGATTAAAGGACTGTTGCCATTTTCTCTTTGACATGCACTTACTGTCATGTCAAGAAAATGGAAACCCACTGAAATCTCTGCCCTGTGGTTAAGGGCCCTGCAGTTATGATTCATCCATTCATAAGCAGAGAACTTGGGTTGTGGAACCTTTCGTGCTCCTGCTTGTGCTCAAGTGTGCTCTGACCCAGGTGGTGGTGGTGCAGAGCTACCACAGGTGGATCTTAACCTCTGAGATGAGTTTTTTCATCCTGCATTTCCCACCTACAGTTTCAATACTTTGAGACATGCTTTGGAGAGAGATTTCTGAGGAATACCAGTTAGGTGATGTTCCAATTTTCAGTCTGAGCCCCGCTTGACATAATGCAAATGGTACTCTCCATCTTTTCAGGGAGATGAAACATTTATTTCAAATCACCTGAACTCAACGTTCCAAGTTTTCCCTCTGTTCAGGCTAAATTCCACCTTCCTACTTCCACCTCTTTCTAAATGATTTTGCAGTTACGACTGTGTATTGTTCACCCTCACATCCTGCTGTAAGCTGCTGCGAAACTCAACTTTGTAGGAGGCTGCAATTCAGCTTTTTCAGGTACTGCTTAGTTTTAGAAAATGCTTTGGCTTGGTGCAGCTGTATAAACTAGGATTTTTGCCTCTGCATCTTAACAGAGTTTCTTTATTTATTGCTAATTCTGAGCACGTTACATAAATATACTACTGCTTTTAGTGAGATGTGGACTGTGGCTCTCAGATTGACATAGTTTTTTCTTCTGGCCCCTCAAAGTCCTGTAGTTTTGTAAACAACTCAATTTCAGTCTGAACTTCTTTGTAAAATGAAAATAAATGAAACCAGTTTCCCACCTGGTTTTGTTTATGATGTTTGTTGAAATTCCCAGGAGGTGGGAATAGCTGATCAGAAATACACTATCAGGTATTGTCCAGCTTGTCCATTAAAATAGATTTTTTCTTTTTAATTTTTACTTTTTTTTTTCCTCCTTGGGGTCATGGGGGCAAGGGAAAGCTGATGAGAAAGAGAGAAATTCACTGTGGCTGACAGGGAAGAGATTTACTTCTGTTCCACGACAGCTTACGTTTTCCTCTGTGTTCTTCCAAGACTGTGTTAAAAGTTCTTCTATTTTGGACTAATCAAGATTTGGTAGCTGGAGCAGAGCTCACCCATCACGTAAGATGCCAAATGCTTTCAAATTCATTGATCTCAGTGGAACATGAGGGAGCTCAGCCATCAGCACGAGCCTTTCAGTTCTTAAACATTTTCAAGCTTTCAAATGGGCTGTTACTCTTGGCTCTGGCAGAGCACCCAAGGACGTCAGCAGTGTGTGATATGTCCCATAAAGTGCAACTTCTAGGAATCCTTTTTTTTAATGTGTGGAGCACGTCAAGGCTCAAGTTCTGTTTGCATTTAGTCTAATAACGTCTCAAAATGTGTTATTTAGAGCACATTTTAAAAAAAAGGTTTTGTTAGCATCCAGTCAGTGTCTGGGCTAATGTGATTACCTTAAACAAAAATACAGCTGGACTCTCAGATGTATAGGAATTCAGTACTCTTTATAGGGAATATTCATTTTGAAATAAACAAGATGAAAGCTTAGGGCAAAATCTCTCTCTTTATAGTTTGTACCTTAATTTAGTCCGGTTTCATATAAAAACTTGCAGTCCTTGTCAGTCTACCTGAATTTTAAAAAGTTTCAGTACATTTATGTGAGAAGGTGGCAGGGACTTGAGTGTCCTTCACTTGTCTATTAAACCTGAGCAACAACAGAGCTTATGGATCATAGGTAGTATCTGACCCAATAATAACAAAGGGGGTATGAAAGGGCATGTCCACAGGGAGGTTGTTTTTCAAAGCAGCAGACTGCAATGTCAAACTTCTAAGGGTTAAAATGACATGTTAACAATGAGAATTGTGTTTTTCAGTGCACTGCACGTTCGCAGTCCACGTGAAGCAAATTTGGCTCTTGTCATGATGTGCTGCTTTGTAAGAAGTGTGGTTGCTCTGCAATTACTTATCTTCAGGCTTGTGCCAAGGATTAACCCATGGGTTAAGGCCAAAGGGCCCTGGTCTGTTGCCCATTAAAGTCAGCAGAGAGCCTTCCATCAGCTTCAGCAGCTCCTGGATCAGAGCTGAGATTCATGGTCTGAATGCAGCTCTTTGGCTGTCTTGGTTTTTCAGTGTGACCTGGAAGAATATCACTTTCTCTCACTTCACTTGACTTTGAGCAAAGCTGTTACTCTCTCTGTGCCTCACCAAAAGAAGGAGGCTTATAAAATCATTAGTATTTCAAAAGCACTCATCCTAGAGAGGGAGGGGGCTGTAGGAGCAGAGCAGTAAATCCTGCTCTATTGGAGCTGTCCAAATATTATTGTGTGTATTGAAAGAAAGCTCTTAACCGAAGGCTGGTGTTCAGAAGCCAGTCCATCCCAGGAGTCATCACAGCATCACTGATCTTCTGTAAACCGGGAATGTCAGTTGACTTAGTGTGCTTTCACACGAGCACAAGTGTTGAACTTCTGGTTTCTAGTTTAACTATTTGTGTCATTGGAGAAACAGATTTGACTGTTTTATGTATATTCTAATCCCTCTTTTTAAATGGTGCTGCATTTTGTTCAAGGTAGACCTAGAGTACAGAAATCTGGAAAGCTTTATTGAGATTTAAAAATAGATGCCTCATCCTAGTCCCTATAAAAGTCCACATTTATCAGCCACAGTGAAAACACAGTTTATCCTTTGTGCATAACTATATGTATACAAAGCTATATGTATATAGATATCCATAACTGAAGCAATTAAAAGTTACATTGACTTGATTCAGAAACTACTAAAGATGTGCAGGTTTGGTTTGTTTTTTTTTTAATCACATCCTGTTGGTCTTCTGTTCATGCCCTTCTCTGGTTAAGTCTTCTCAAGTTAATATTGTTCTATAGGAAGATCTCATTCACAATCATTGCAACACGGATTTTTGTTTCAGTTTCGCAGCTGCGAATTCAAAGCAGAAATTAATTGAAAAATACACTAGGATGATGTGAATTTCTTACCACAAAATATTTGTATTTTTTCATTAGAAGTCTCTGCAGAGCTGTATATCTTCCACAGAACGAAAGCGAAGTATAAATCTTCAGGCTTTTTTGACAAATTTTGGAATAATTTATTTCTTGTCACAGTTTGGCATTTCAGGCTTGGAGCAGCTACATTTCTAGCAGCTTCCACTGGTTAAGCCTCTAACATTTTTAAAATTTATATTACTTTCAAAATCAATGTTAAATGATCCAGTCCTGTTCTGCTCTAAACGATTTGTATCTACCTGTAAGAGAATATTCTAGAAGAGCTGTCTGTTTGGAGCAGCTTCATTTTAACATGCTTGTTATGTAGGGAAAGGAGGAAAGACCCCCCTTCCCTTTGAAATTCTACAGACTTATTTCTGCAATACAGCCTTGTGGCCAAATGCATTTTGGGTCGCAACTGTTGCCTGCTGCAGATCAGGGCTCTAAAGATCTCATGATCTTTGGAGGAGGAGAACATCTGTCAAGGCCATGTTATTTACTGGGAGCATTACTCCACAAAACAAGATCATTCAATGCCAGAAAGGCTCTGTAGGCTACTGCTTCAGTTCCTGCAACAGCATCAAAAGTTCCCCAAACACCCTCTGGTGGCTTGTTTGCCACTAAACTGGCTGTGTGTGCCCATGGGCATCCTAACTGAAATGCTCTGGCACTCCTTTGAGCTTTTGCATCACCAAATCATAGAAATCTGCTCAGGAGGGTCAGAATTCCTAAAAAAACCCCACCCAAGCCCTTAAAAAACTCCACCAAAACAGCAATGCCAATGAAATATCAAATGAGAAATATTTGGTCTGCTACATATGTAGAAACCAATTCTCACACATGCATGAACAGGACAGGCTGCAGTACTGAGTGCTGCATTTAACCAGATGTTTGACCTGTGGTCTGTGCATGGAAACATTCAAGCATGTATGTAAGTTATCATTTTGCACTGGGACCACTTAAACCTGAAATTTCCAATGACAAAGTGAAGAATACTTCTTTTAAGTTGCAGCACAGTAATGGGAGTTAGGATTTATAAGCCCTGCCAAATTCAATAAGCTTGTGTTATAGCCTTTTAAAATTGTTATATCGAACACATCTTATAAAGAGCCATCTTCCTTCTATTGTTTCATAATTTATTCAGTGTTTTCTTAACTGGCCCATCAGCAGAACAGTAAAAATGCCACTGAGTAAACTTTGTTTAATGGTGACCAATTTTTGTCTATGTTACAATAATGTCTGTGGGAAGAAACAATTACCTGGTGATTTGCTGTCAAAGCGGTAAGTGCATTTTATTTCCAGTTCATTTAGAAGGGACATCACTTTCAAGCTTTCCCTTGTTCTCTTTGTGGGGTTGTTTCCTCTTGTGCACATTTGGGTTTTTTGCTATGCACACTAGGAAGTACTGGGTCAGTCCTGGATCCAGGATTCTTAAACAGAGCCTCTGCTGTCCCCTGGGCATCATCAGTACAGTTCAGACTCGTTGCTTGGATGTTTGCTGAAGCCCCTGAAAACAGAACAAACCCCCCAGTGTCAGCTGCTAATGATATTTTTCATTTGGACTTGCTGTATGAATCAACATCCATTGCTCTTTGTTTAGTTGCTCTTCCATTTTCAGTTGCAGCACAGATACCCAAACACATGGTCTGTTTTCTTTTCATACCTGTCCAAGGTGTTAAGGATGGAAGTGTTTGTGAGTTTTTGGTTACTGCATATTGCATTTAGCATTATTATAATAATGTAAGAAGGCAGTTAGAAATGTTCATTGTGGCCTGAAACTTCTCAAATGTGTCACAGTTCTTCCTTTTAGTGATTGCTACTCAGTCCCCGGAGTGTTTGCTAGGATGGGAGTATTCCAAGGGACTCTCAGAATCACTAGTGTTATCTGAAAATCATCTTCAACTTGGAGAGGAGCAGCATAGAAAGACTGTCCAGCATCACACACAGAGACTGTTTGCAGGAAGGAAGCTGAAGGTTCAAATACATTAACAGAGAACAGTTCTCCGAGCTTTTCAGGAGGGCTTGTGTCTGGGTTTGGGGCAGCACCCACGTGTCCCCAGGCTATGGGTATCTGTAAGCAACAAAAAGTTTCTTGATTTGTATCCCCTGGTCCAAGATGTGCTTCCTGTGCTGTTTGCAGAGCTTTCATCCTCAGAAATGCCTCCCATTTTCAATGCCCCTATTGTACATTGAAAGGATGAAAAGCTAAATTGACCCCAGGGATTCAAGGTGTTTCCAATCTGAAGATTAGGCTGCTAAACAGTCCTGGGTTATGAATAGCCTCAAATCTTTCCTTCAGGCTCCGCAAGAAGAGTTGAGGCATAATCAGCGTCATCTGCTCCATATATCACATTACTCTTCTTGGAGGCCAGAATTCTGTTTGAAAAACCATATTTGGAATTTATAAATTGTCCCATGCTCTTCTCCAGCACACTGGCCATTAACTACCATAGGATTAAACAGCTACCATTATTTAAGCAGCATGATGTTTCTAAAGAATTGCTTCCTTAGAGCCCACCTGCTGCTTTCAGTACTTCGAAAGCACAGTAAGTTAGATCTCAAAATTTGTGTTTTGGTAGATGATGGGGATTTAAATAAAAGGTTTAAAATTATCAGACTTCAAATAGCTACCTAGAGAGGTGGAGTCTAGCATCTGGACTATTATTGAATTACCCTATGTCTTAGGTTGCAAATGCAAGATGTGGCCTGGGGTTTATATTCTATTGCCATCTGTTAAAACCAGGTGAGGCAGTTTTGTTTATCTCTTCCACAACCCATTCTTCCTCCAGGGAGATATCTTCTGTTAAAGGGCCATTGAGTGTCACTGCATAGCTGATAAAATTCCATCATCCCATTGGGAGATGCTCCACTGAGGGGGAGGAGCCAAGCATTCCTACCTGGATATAATCTAACATTTGGAACACCACAGCAGCCTTTTCCCACTGCATTTCCAGAGGACCAGCCTTTTTTCCACTAGATTCCCAGAAGAAGACCAGGCCCATCTATACCCTTCTACAGGATCACTATTTCAACAGAACCACACCTGTCACTGCAGAAGCACTGCAGCCACCATTTAATGGGACTGCTGCCAACACCCTGAACAACAGGGTGTCAAGTCGTAGTCTGACTCTGTCAGTGTTGATTTCTATTACTGCATTTTTATTTTTATTTTTCCTAATAAAAAGCTGTTATTCCTACTCCCATACCTTTGCCTAATAGCACCTTAATTTCAAAATTATAATAATTCAGAGGCAAGGGGTTTACATTTTCCATTTCAAAAGAAGCTGCTGCCTTCCTTAGCAGACACCTGTCTTTTCAAACCAAGACACTCTAGGTCACTTAATCAGCAAGGGAGCCCCTAAACTGAAAGTCTGGTGAGAGTGAAATCTGACACTAAATGAATAGCAATGTAAGAAAGCTTTGTGAGCAACTCCCAGAGGAGTGTGATGAGTAAGGGAAAGAAAACCAAAGTTGCCTTGTAAGATAGAGAAGCAGTGTTTTTCCTCTTGGTTTTGTTTTTTGATGGGTTTATTTTCCATATACAGTTTTTTAATGCCTCTATACCAGACCTTTAAAATAAAGGTCTAGAAATCAATGTAGTTCTCTTGGTTTTGATAGGATTATGTTGATTTACTCCAGCTGAGGATCTGCTCTGTGAGTCTGTTCTACTGCTGGAGTTAGCAAGCTCAAGCCCACATTTTGAGTACTTCATGCATGCACAAGACATTAATCATAGCAATGATGTGTGCAAAATATGTGTGAACATTTTTCCACAGGCGGTTCTCAAAATCTCTGCCTCTGCTATAACCATTTGATGCTGACCCTCTCTCTTCTCTCAGTTGTGCAGGTTTTACACTGGAGTAAGTCCACTGACTTCAATGGGTTTGCTCCTGGTTAACACTTATCTGTGAAAGAAATGTTAAATCAGGACTCTAATGCTAAACCTTCTGTTTCCATGTAAAGTGTTGTATCCCCAAGGGTCCTAGTTTTGGAATTTTCATCCCTCTCCATTTAATGTAGTAATAATGAGTGATGAGTGATAACTCCTGTCCAACATTTACTGAAGAAAAATGTTTCACAGTGTCTTCTGTGGATATTGGCTCAAGCTCAGATTTCTTTAGGAGTAGTTTAGCCTGTCACTGACTTCATCTGTCTCTGTGTGGTGTCTTGTCCATTGTCTGGAACATGGTGGGCTTAGAGGGGAGAGGGGCTTGCTCAAACATTACTAATTCTTTTTTATGGTGTCCTGAACCATCATACTGACAAGACACATGGTGTTGTATCTAACAGTTGTACAACAATGGGAAAGCAAGGTGCCATCCATCCCTGTTGGCCTGAGGTTAGCACTGACCATCTCAGCAGCATCAGGGACCTGAGGGAAACCTGCCTGAAATTATCACACTGTCCCAGAGCACTGCACCTCAGTGTCAGTGCAAACTGGTTCTTAATTTCCTCCACCCTTCCCTATTTCTCTTTAATTCCCAGAATAGCAGTTGGCAGGTCTGGTCTGCTTTTCCAAAACAGTGGCAGAGGTGCGAAGTGAGCAACTTTTCATTAATTCCCATGCAGCATGTAGGTGGTTTCTCTGCAGCACTCAGAGCTACAGGTGCTTTCCTGCTGTAGTTTCTGTATTTCAGGAGGTGATAGGGTAACCCACCTGTGGTCTCTTGAATTCTGGGCACTCTTTTGCCCTCTCTTCAGTGCTCCATTCCTGCAGCTACTGAACAAAACTGTGTTCAGCCTGAAGACTGCCCCTTTGTGCACCCATGTCCTCACCAGAGCATGCAGGATCACAGCTCCAGGTGTTCAGCACAGATGGTCTCAGTCATGAAGGCACAATGGGGAGAGGACCAGTGAATGGCCATTATGTGGGTGTGTTAAAGAAAGGCAAAGAGCCTTTGGGAGCACAGTGGAGATTGACCCTTCAAGGGAAGTGTGTGAGCAAAGGAGGGCTCTTCCTCCACCTGACCTTGCATGACACAGGACAGGGACCTTCAGGAAGTCTGGAGATCCTTTCGTGTGCTGTATTTTACTTCTGCTTTCTCTGTAGCCAAGCCTGGGAAAGTTACCTCATCTCACTTGCCAGCCCTTGCTCTGTGAGGTGCTGATTCCTGGGCAGCTGCCTTTCAGAAGTAGAAGAGAATTCTCAGTTCAGATAAAATGGACCCTTATGGCCTGGTAGGTGGGAAGTCCCAAAGAATAAAAACTGGAGCTGCCAAATAAATATTTTGCTTCCTTGAAATGCTCTATGCTGGAGTATTAGGTGCAATTCTGATACCTGAGGTATTTTAAACTGACATGGCTTAATTTAAACTTTCCTGCTGTGCATTTGCATGTGTGCATGGATTAGCAGAGCACGCAGTGCATGTTTGCACACACAACTGCTCTGGCCAGCTGTTTGGGCCTGAACACTGCCAGCTATATTGATTGATTTAATTCTTCTGTTGGCTGCTGAGTAATGTGTGCCAAATGCAGAACTTGGATCTGCTCTGTGAAAATAATATAAACAAATGTAATGGCCCTATAAAAAGAACATTCTTCTCTTTTGGCTGGAGGAAGATTCATGCTCTGTATTTGTGCACTGGGCTGCGTGGTGTCTTTCATTTTATTTTCTTGTCTGGGTTGAAATTGCTGGATCTGATAATGTGAATAAATAGGTTAAAATTTTTATTCCATGTGGAGTAAAAAATGGTAAAATCTTTAAGTCAAAAGAGATATGACATGTTATTTGTAAGGATGAGAAGCAGTGTACATATGGTTTATAGTTTGAGTCTTCTCCATTCCATCAGTGACAGGAGTAATATGAGCTGAAATCACTGTGGTTACTGAGACCTCCATTTAGCATCTGATCTCTTTAAAGTAGCAACATGCACACCTAATAAAGAATTAAAATAAATACTTCAGCTATGTTAGATCATCATTTTGAAGATTTATATATGCAAGGATTGATAGTTCCATCTTTATGCAGACAAGTATCAGTCACTTCATTCCTATTAAAGCAAAGATAAATTGCATTTTCTGAAATCCTATTTGCTGTGTACCATCTTAACTCGGGGAGCTCTGTCCTTTCTTTTTACTAAAACCTTTATGACTGTGCTTAAGAAGAATCCTAAAGCCATTGTGTAAATAGTTTTTTCTTCCTCTCCTGGGTAAATGCTCTTCCTGCCATCTCATTGCCACCTCAGTCATCTGGTTTTGGAATTTCCTAGCCCTGGCTATGGGACTGCAGCTGCAGTTTATAGAGCTCAATTGAATTGTCTTTTGCAGTTCTCCCCTAAGAACCACACTGTGTATTTGTTTCTCCAGCTGTCTGACATCTATGTAAAGAGACAAGCTTTGTTTCCTATAACCAAAGCTGTCTGAAACTGTGTAAGGGGTGTTTGGTACTGAAGGTACAGATGTCTTAGTATTATGTAAAGCTGTGCTTGTGTCATATGTGTAACGTGTGAGAGCAACCCTGCCCTCCCGTGGGTAGAAGGAGAACTCAGCTGCGTGCACGGTCCCGGCTCTGCTGATGCTGGGAATGTTTTCAGTCGAGAGTCTGCTTTATGGGACAGGAGAATATGAATCCTGGTTTTCTCTGATGTTAAACACTTCTTCACTACAGCACGAAACCTCAGGACAACCTTGTGGTTTGCTGGATCCTGTTCCTTTCCTGAGTCTTGCTCCCATTTTCTTTTAGTTCCTTCCCCATGCCCCCTGAGGGGAGCCTTTCTTTCTGGGAAGCAGTTTCTCAGATCTAGTGGGATACTGAACATTGTTTAGAAGAGGTGATGTTGAAACCTGTGGATGTGTCACTGTTCAGGTGTGCTGAATTTGCAGTGATGTGTACCAGTGTGTCAAAGCAGACTTGTGTGTGATCACAGCATATTAATAGGATTTATTTTCAATTCTAATCAGCCACTTAACCAAGTCATTTTAACCTGTCTCCATCTGCCCTTGCTTTTTCTGGGGTGAGTAGCACTGGCTTTATTTCTTTACTTCTCTCCCATTCCTTACAACTGAGAGAGGTCAAGGAAACTTGGAATAAATCTTGTATTCCTGGGAGGAAAACCATGATTGAAATTGGCGTTAGATGGTGTCCTAGCCGAGGTGAGTAGAACCATCCAACTTCACTGGTGCTGCTGCCGGTGTCCAAAGGGTGAGGAAAAGAGGGGAGGATTCATTGAGGAGGGAGGTATGATTTTTTTTCTATCATCCTGCCAAGCTTCCTCCAAAAGAGCCAAGACTGCTGACATGAGCAGAAGCTTGACCTGCAGGCAGCAGTGCCAAGTAATGCCGGCAATGTGTTTTACACAAGGGTGTGCTAACCTCGGCATTTTTCCCGAGCTAGATCATTCCCACAAAAACAACTCTCTCCCCTCTCAGATGTAGACCGCAGCAGAGAGCTTGGTTTGCAAGCTCTGATTTGATCAAACACGCCCAGCAGAAGAAAAAATGGAATCGCAGCTTTGCAATTTTAAAATGTGTCCGTTTCCTTTCGAGCAGCATAAATCAGGAGCAGTGGACTCTTCCTGCTCTGAGGTGCTTGAGTTGCATGTGATAAATTTTTCGTGGCAGGAAGAACGCGCTGTGTCAGTGTGTCATTAGATTTGATAATTTGCAGATCAGACCCAGCAAAAATATTTATTGCCTGGATTTACTTGTCATGAAATTGCCTTAAAATATGGGTGGAAGAAACATCAAGTCAAGCAAAAAATAAAAGGAAAATGCATTATTGGATTAACAGAATAAAAAGTCTTTGGGAATCGCTATTTTATAACCTTTATTTATGTAGGTAGATTCAATTTCTTTTAAATGAGTTTATTCATAAATCAATGATCTGTATACCTTGACCCAGAAGGATGCTTTCAGGAATTCCTTCTCAGTAACACTGGAAATTAATGACTTGGAAGAGGAGAAGATTGTTAATGTTGGCAGCATCTCTTCTCATTATGCTGGTGACTTTTTGTGGGACTGTATTGAAGTACAGGTTTTAACAGGGAATATATTTTTGAATTTGATAAGATTTTGTAACAAACTCCCAATATGAATATGAGATTCTACAATAATTAGGATTAAAATTGTGAGTGCCATAAATCCTAATAATAAAAATTTTTTGGTGGCTTTTCTTTCTTATTTGAATTGGGTATCCATATTGTTACTTGTATTTAATTTAGAAAACTCCTATGGTAGAAGTAACTGCCAAAACTTTTTTCAGGATATTCCAAAAGACCCATTTATTTTTAGCCTTAAATTCCGCTCATAAGGTGAGCTATATTAGAGATGCTGTACATGGGAAGTTAGGCAGGACTGTTAATTTGATCACGTGAGTAAATATAAAAGTGTCTGTCAGGCTTAGGTAGTAACCCCAGTGCTATGTTATCTCCAAGGCACTCCTCTCAAGAACACTTTCTTGTATTTTATTAAGTGCTTGTGTGAATTTGGAGCTCAACCCCTTTCTAAATATGAGCCTTGGCACAGGGAATCTGAGTTTGGGTTCTTGTTCTGTGTCACAACTCTTGTATGACTATAGGTGAGTCCTGAATCTTTCTGTGCCTCACATCTGTAACATGGGGTAGAGACATCTGGGTTTTGTATCTCTGCAGTGCAAAGAAGCTGAAGAAACTGGAGAGCCACAGGTGCAGTGAGGAGTAATTTGAAGTATTTTAGCAGAGTGGTGAGCAGGAGCTTTTCTTGAGACTCATATGAAGGCCTCTTTTATTCAGCCAGCACAGTAATGTACTGGTGGAGGTTGATGTGTATCAGTGCTCAAACAAACAAGCAAAGAAATCTGTGATTAATCTCCCCTCCCTATTTTTTCTTCTGAAGTAAATGAATTCATAAAGTGCCTCATTTTAGCAATATTTTTTAAAAATATTAATTAATTAATTAATTAATTAAATTTTGCCCAGAAAAACAGTTAGCTACATTTTAAAACATGTAATTTCTAAGCAAAATGTTGACAGCTTTAGAAAAAGTACTTGCTTCACTAAATTCTCAAGTGTTCATCCAGTATTGTAGAAAAGTTTGGGGTTTTTTTCTGTTTTCTGATGTAGGCTGTAGAAGCCAAAGAAGTACCTCAGAGGAGGGGCCAGACTCAGCAGGAATGTGGAAGGGGTAGTGAGGATATAAAGGCAGAAAAAGATTGTTCCACAAATGACTGGATTGCACCCAAAGTGGGTGATTGGTGCACTCTGCATCATAGTGTGGCCTGACTGGAAAATGGCAGGTTACAAAAACCAAAACCCTGAAAATTTACTCCTCTCATCCCTTCCTTCACTCTTTCCCTTCCTGCATGATCTCTGCATTATTTTCTATAATGGTTTCTATTCTATTTGCAGCTAAATGTAACCTGCAGAGCAGTGTTGTATATCAAGATCTCCTTTACTCTTTACTCTTAATTATTAATTTAATTGACTCATTCAGTTGATTTGAAGAGAAACTGAATGGGTATGAAATGCTAGTCTTCCTTTTTGGTTTTTTGGTTTTTTTTGTTGTTTTTTTTTTTGGTTTTTTGGTTTGGTTTGGTTTCTTTGGTTTGTTTTTGTTTGTTTGTTTGCTTTTTTTTTTTTTTTTTTTTTGTTTTTTTTTTTTTTTTTTTTTTTTTTTTTTTTTTTTTTTTTTTTTTTTTTTTTTTTTTTTTTTTTTTTTTTTTTTTTTTTAATAATACTGTTACTGCATTAAATCTGTGTTAAGTCCTACAGTATCCATGGGAAGGTTAGCACAAACTCACCATGTTAAACGAGCACACTAAGTGCTGGATTCATACATGGGAAGGCTCCACTTGTAAGGGATGAATGAGTGTACAGGAAGGTTTGCTCTGCATGTGACAGGTGAGGAGAACCCTCAAATCCCAGAGGTGACAGAGGGGACACTTCAAATCGACCCTGAGGGCAGGACAGCACCTCTGACAAAGCCATCCCTCCAGCAGAGCAGGGCAGGTGTGTGGTGCCAGCTGTGTTTGTCTCTGCTCTGCTTCCTTGGGGAGCCACAGGGCAGAGCCAGGCTGGCAGGAGATCACCCCACCCAGTGCTCCAGCCTCTGCTGCAGAACTGCACATGCTGCATCTCCACAGGAAGCCTGAAGGACATTCCTGGTTCTCCTTGTCAGGGCAGAGAGCTTCAAGATATTCCAGAATGAATCTGCTGCAGGCTGTCAAATGATTTTCTTGATCTGTGTGATAAGGACAGTGGTGATTTACCTTCAGTTCGGTTACGTCTCTTATGGTAAATCTGGTGAGCAACTATGATGTTCCCCCTTCAAGTTCTTCCTTTGCTCTGTTGGGGATGGAAAAATAGATGACCAAGGAGCTTCTAAAAGACACAACTGGCCTCAGGGATTTTTGCTGGTATTTTTTCCTGTCAGGCCGTTTTCTTTAGGTTGTGAAGGCTTTTCCTAGGTACCTCCTTGAGCAAAGAGTTAGTCCATGTCGTTCATGCCAGGCTTTAAGATTTGAATGTCTCATATTTAAATTAAAGGTCGTACTCTCCTAACTTCTCTCTCTTTTACCACTATTTTGTTTGAAACAACAGTGAACTATTTATTCCAGCAGAAATGCTGAACCATATTCATTGCTGATATAAAACAGAGTTGGGGAACTCAAAATGCTGAAGTTCTGTGTCATTTGATCTTGCCTGTCTGTAGATACCACAGACCTTTTAAAATGTGAGTTGGGCAGTGAGGTCCAGGAGAGGCTGATGAGGTACTAAGATCCCACATGAAGTTGGTAGTATAGCAAAGAATAAACCAATTCATATGTTTGTCCTCTCCAGCCCACTGTGATGCTTACAAAATTATTATTGAACTCTGCAGTTTCTTCAGCTAAGGAAAGTCTCATAGACCTTTCTAGGCAGAGAAATGCCTCACAGAGCTGCAGCAGAGATTGTTTTCCCCTTTTTATGCACTTCAAGAAGTGTAGGGCTTGATCTGTCCTTCCCGACTTTGGATTTTAATCCTGAGGTTGGGTGGCTCATCAGGAGTGAGGCCAAAGCACCCAGGGACTCAGTGACACAGTGCAGAGGAGCACTATGTCCTCACTGGGCATTTCTCATTAGCCTCACTGCAACTCTGCAGAGGAACAGCAGGGTAGGAGGTGGTTCCCTGTGAGCTCAGTATTTCAGCCCTGGCAATCCAAGTTCTTGTTCCTGCAAGCACCCCTGGAGAAGCTCTCCAGAGCAGCACAGGGAAGTGCAAGAACTGAGCTGCCAGCTACCAGGACTTGTATTCTGAAAACTTTCCTGAGGAGTGTTTGCACACCTCTGCAGCCTTTCAGGTTGAGTTGTGGGTTGTTCAGGTGCTTTGTCTGTGCGTCTCACACAATTCTGCTAAAGCCAATCCCCATGTTGTTTTCCTGAAAGCTTTGCAGAATGCAGTCTACAAGTCTGCATTACCTGCTTTTCTTGTTTGATGTTTTTTGTCCCTCCCCCCTCTTCCATCCATGTTAAGCCATTCACAAAGTATTATTCATTAGGAACTTGAGCATCTCCATCCTGAGGAAAAAAAAAAAAGCTTCTAGTGAGCCAGAACTTACTCATCCTATTCTGTTTTTCTGGCTTCTAAGAAAAATGTATATGGTCTAATCATAATTCCCCAGTGACCCATAAGCTGGGTCTAGCTGTGGTAATCAGAGCCTTATCCTGGGGCTGCCTGTCAGAGGGGGTTGTTAGCACAATTGATGCAGCAGACATCTGTCTCAGCTGAACTCTGCCTGTACCTTGTGAAGGAAAGTGAGCATTCATTTGTATACATAACTTGGGAACAGGAGAGAATCCACAATTCTGTTGCCATCCTCTTTAATGAGCTATCATGATATTTCATTAAAATAACATGCACACTTTGAACTGTCACATTGCTGCACAAGGCACTGCTTCTGGAGCAGGAGGAAAAATTGCTTCAATGCTGCTGCAGTTCATTGGGCTGTGCCTGAGGGGCATGTGGGGATAAATTAGTGAGGGGCAGAAAAATATATTTTACTTGTATAATTAAGGCCTTTTGAAATTAAATATGGAAAAAACCTGTCCCCTCATCTTCAGAGAGATGTTTTTGTGTTGCTTTTGAAAACAACTCGTACTTCTAACTCTTCCACAAAGAATTCCACAAAGAATATGCTTCTGGCACTACAGAATTTACAACAAATATCAAACTCTTGAGTCAAACACTCAGAGGCCATCATGAGGTTGAAAAGCACACAAACAAACTATTGTTAAAATTTGCTGATGCTGCTGGCATGGCCTAGACATTGCATCTTGTTGTTTTTTGCTCATGTGATTTAAAGTAATGAGAAAATTCAGAATGAGACAAATTAGGAGGCAGATCTTGTGAAAGGACCAGGCCTTCCCCACTGCCACTGAGCAGTGTTCAGACAAAGTGTACACAAAGGAGCCTGTTGCTGGATGGGCCAATGTGTTCTAAACACTTGGTATCAGTAGTAGGGGAATATAAGGATGATATTAGTGGAGCTGAGAGGAAAAAAGATTATTTTGAAAAAATCTGAGTCCCATAGCCATATTTATGGTTTAAAGTCCCCATTGTATATGCATAAATTACTTTTTCTCAATAAATTATCACTACACTCGGCTTGTTCATATAAGAATGCATTGGAAAGTGCGTCATCCTGTGCAGCCAAATAATTTTTTCCTCCTCTAAATATATTACACTGTTTAGATGAGTCTAAAGTTTTGTGTACAGTGTGTGTATCAATATAAAATGAATCACCCTCACACATTCTTCTCAGGCCTTTATTTAATGCATCCTTTGCTAGGCTTTTGAAATATAAGAGTATATCTTCGCCTGTTCTTGGTGAAAGTCTGGTATGTAAAGAGTCCTTTGAACTATCAGTAAAATAGTTCAAACATTAACTGTCTAAAGCCTTCAGTAGATCCCAAACTCAGGTGTTGGAAGCATCAGATTTACATATTTGAAGACCATTAAACTCTTTTCTATAATAAAAACAGAAGGGTGAAATAACTCTGGAAGAAGCAAGTCATGCTTGTTGTCTTCTTTGACAGGGCATCTGGGCAGAGCAATACCAAGAACTTACAGCACTGGGAAGTGGGTTTTATCGTGCTTTTCCTTGCGAGGTGGGAGGAAGAAGGGCATGGACATGATGAGGAATTTTCCATGTCACTCACGACAGGTCAGGAGCTGGGCAGGGTTTAATCTTTGTACCTGAGCATTAAAATGGACATTCATTAAATTGACATTCATCCCAGGGACTAGGCTGTCCTGTGTGCACTGCCTGTGGAGCTGCATTAACCTCCTTAGGAAGCAGTTTTCTCTAATTTTTTTTCAGGGACTTTATTGTGTTTGCTTCAAAGCCAGAGCTGCTTACGTCCTGCTGAGGTGTTCTGTGTACTTGAAAATATATTGAATCTGAAGTTGCGTGCATGGCTCACATACCTTTTTGACTCCTTTTCCTTGTTTTTGTTTTCAGTGTTGTATTTTTCCAGCCTGTCTGATTTTAGTCCCCTGTTCCTACCATAACACGCATGGTGTACGTTTTGGGCAGAACAACCTGATTATTTCAAGCTCCAGTCTGGTTTCCTTTTTTTGTCCTTTTAAACCACGTTACTGGAGACTGGTAGCCATGGTAACCCCCTTATCTGTGTTGAGAAATAAATACTGAAAATTGCTTTTTTTACTATTTATATATAAAAATGTAGAAGCAAATAAAACCTGCAGTATATGACTCGCTTAATATTTTCAAGTCTCCACCGCTTCTGTTAAATGCGGAAACAAATAATCTGAGGAAATCAAAACAAACTTAATCAACAAATTAACAAACACATTTTTCTCCTTTTCAAGGGGTTTCACTGGCAATGTGCACAGGAGGAGTTCAGCTGCATTCAGCTCCTGTTAGTTTATGTACCCCAAAGAGATGAGAGTGACTCTCCAGAGAGCTTCAGCTGGGACAGGACCCAAGTGACAGAGAACTCCAAAAAGAGCCAGATCTGAGTAAAGGTTTAGACTCAACATTGCTGGTTTTAATTTATTTTTTAATCAGACTTTGTTCCATAAAAGGCGTGTGTTTTTCCTACCTCTGGATCAACTGTTTGTTTTAGAATAAGCTGAGAAATGCACCTGCTCTCAGTTAAAGTGAGCCTTTCCAAGATGGAATTGCTGCAGGTGTAAAATCTTTAATTACTGCATCTTGATATCTTGAGACTAGTGCATGATTCAGTGATTCATCGTAAAGCAAATAAATGTTTTAATTTCAATTCCCACCTAGAATAACCTGCAAATTTCTTCAAAAATGTTTTCTTCATGTTCATTAAGGGACACATGGCTGCAAATATGTCCCTTATTTCAACTGCCTGGCTGCCATTGACTTATGTTAAAGACAATGTGACATCAATTCCACACACTCTGAAGACCACTGGGATCAGATACTGGGAAAGTGATTCAAACTGTCTCAAGGAATATCTCATCCAAGATCTTCATGTGCTTTCCAGTAACTGGGCTCCAGCTGTTGCTAAACTCATCTGTGTTTTGTAAATGATATTTCTAGCATATCTTTTTTAGGCAAATGCATTCCTCCTTTCTCCACCTAGCTCACTGGGGTGGCAGAAGGTTTTGTTGGGAGAAACCTACTGCTATAATTGCTGGAAAAAGTCACACAAGTTTTTA
Organism: Urocynchramus pylzowi; assembly: GCA_013397555.1. Taxonomy (NCBI): domain Eukaryota; kingdom Metazoa; phylum Chordata; class Aves; order Passeriformes; family Fringillidae; genus Urocynchramus; species Urocynchramus pylzowi. The sequence continues at coordinate 693,056 of VZRH01003881.1, forward strand.
CCACGTTTATCTGTGCCTTACTGATGTTCTTTCAGTTCATCAATATCAGCTTCCATGAGAAAACTGGGAAGCAGAGGTTTTCATTGATGATATCTGAATGACTGGAGTTGGCAATGCTGTATTTTAAATTCAAATAATCTGGTGTTTCACTTTATACATGTGATTTTTGTTTCTCTGTTTGGATTGGATGAGGGTAACTCTAGGATTTCAGTGAAAATTCTTTTGTATGTGAATTCTTTGCATATATGCCAACATATTATTAATATGCTCTTGTTTATAACATTCCTACTTACAACATTATTTGCTAGAACTGTCACATATTGCGAATACAAAAGAACCCTGTGGACTCAGTAGGAAGAAAATTATTTTAAAATGTTTCTATTCACAGAAATATTTGTTTTGGACTAGCTCTATTTCAGACTTCTTCTATTTTCTGTCTGTGATAATGTGTGCATTTATTTTTCGGTAGAGCTCCTCCTCCACATGCTGTTCCATTGCTCACTGTCTCTCCTTCTACGTCTCTGATTCACTAATAAACTATTTTTGATTCTTCTCCCCTGCCTGATTTTCAACTCTTGTTGAGTTGTTGCAGCTTTGCTCTCTCCCTGCAGCATGTTACTGAGCACTGATTCTGGCATGATTATTTTATTTCCTTTTTAATAGTTCACATTGTTCTGAATGGCAGAGCGGCTCTGAAGCTCACTCTGTGACCATCCCTGTTCTGACAGGCACTGCTCCAAATTAGGGACTCTGGCATCCAAATGGGACAATTTCTAGGCGTGATGTTGAAGGTTAAATTAGATGCATCTGTTACTCCAGAAATGGGCTGCCCATATATAGTCTGGACTGATTAGCCAAAGGGTATTTAAGAACTTGTGGAATTGTCTGGGAACTGAAAGGAAAGTCAGGCAGCAGCATTCATGTATGTGCACAAACACTCATACCTTTGCAAATGTGAATTTAATCAGTCAGGTATTTTACTTTTTTTTTTTCCCCTATTATCTATAAAGGGAGAAGTGAGCTGTGGAAAAGTAACTATTGGCTTTTGTAACTATTTTAATAATTATCTGCTGTTTCAAAGAGATTTCTGTATGACAGCATTAAGGGCTTTACAGCAATGTGGGTTTGATTCTCAGAACAGTGTTGGGAGACCTGTTTCCCAGGCTGGGCTTCTTCAGACCCTGCATTTTGGCAGCAGAGCTCAGGAGCACAACTCAAGCACTGTCCCAGCACCCAGGCCCTTGCTGTCCACTTTGCCCAGTCTGTACATGACCTTGGCCTTTTAAAACCTCCTCTTCGGCTTGAGGTGCTGCTGTTTGATTTGAACTTCTTCCTTTGGGAAAAGGGGAGCTTGCATTTCTTTGCAGGGATTTCTGATGTGAATGAGAGCTCAGATGAGATGCAGAAGGCTCAGCACTGCTCACAGCAGTTCCAAGTGTCTTAGAAACTGCACAAAGAGAGGAAAATTTGCTGCCACTCCATAGAAGTTTCTTTGGCAGTTCTGGAAAAATCTTTCCTCTTCCTGAGCAGCACCTCAAGTCCATTCTCCCAGGGTAGAAGTGCAAAGATGGAAATTCTTGTTTAAATCTCTCACATTTCTTACGAGTACCTTGTCCCTGATGTGTGCTATTTCATGCCCTTATGTGGAATCTGCTTGTCACCGATGCTGACGGATTCAGGATAAAGTGCACTTTCCTGTGGCTGTGCCAAGTGGATATGCAGCAGCGGGTTCAGCTAGAGAAGCCAACAGCAGATTCTGTGCAGAGCCAGGATTGTTGGAAAGAGCTTTTCTTTCTTAAAATTGCCAATTTAAAGGGCATACGTGCAGCTGCCTTGATGTGCTGGTAGGATGTGGTAGTGGCCAGCAATTTGGTGTGAGGTGGATGTGCTGAGCCCATTCCTCCTGTCCACTTGGGGTTTTCAAATCTAGGGTGATTGTTTAGATCATCTCTTTTGTAAATTGAACTAGGAATTTTTAGTTTCCGAGCTCAGTGCCTCTGCACTCAGGTCTGACATCAGGGCCCACAGGTTTTCGCTGCAGCTGCTAATCCTTGCTACTGAATAACGGGTGACTTTATGTAGCAAATATGTTACAAGATCTGAGGTCAGTGGATGGGAATGAAGAGCCAGAAAAGGTTTGTCACGTCTCAGTACTTTCCATAACAAGCCAAGTGGCCAGAGCCATATTTGAGCACCCGTTACAGATCATGTACCTCAGCATTTGGTTTGCTGTGAGAGTTTGCTGCTACTGGTGCTGAAGTTCACGGTATAATATTTCCAGGGAGTAGACAGACATGGGAATTAGGCCAGTAGATGCTGCCTTTCCATTTCTAAATCTAAATAATTAGAAGGTGTTCATTTATTTCTGCAGTCGTCTTGAACTGGATGCAAACACAGGCACATACAGCAGATCACCGCAGTTGGGTTATTTCTTCCCTTGAAACAGTAGTTTTCCTGTTTACAGCCTGAAGATTGCAGATAGAAGGATTCATCCAGTGTTGAATTTCCAAGCCATATTCAGCCTTTATCTTATTTTGAAGTGCTATGGGAAAAATAATCCATGTTTCTGTGAGCTGGTTTTCATGTACACAGTTGCAAATGCTGGGTGCCAAGAATGTGAAGGATTCAAACCTACAGTAACTAATTAGGTCACTGTTGAAATGTTGTCTCGTGTTTGGGGTTTTGATTTTTCTTTTCTTCAGTGAGGCTACAGAAAGCAAGGGCTGGGTAAGAGGTAGCAACACAAAAGTTGATCTATATATTCTCTCTCCAGCTATTCCTCATCCTCAGTGTCTAGAAAATAGCAGATCCCAAAGTGGACTGTCTAGCAAGAACCTTCCAGCTGTGAAGCAGCCCATTTTAACAAGCAGATAATTGGACTGGGAAATAGTAAGAAAGGTCAGATTCTAAATCCTAATTAATCACTGATAGTGGCTACATGAGAATTCATCAAATGCTTTTGGCAACTGCTGATGATTCTGTATGCTTATGGAAAATAGCTGACGTTGATGATAGAGATATCTGAGGTATCTGCCTTTATGGTTCCTTAGTTGCTAGCTCTGACTGTATTTAGAAACCTGCCTGCTTCCTTACTTAGTCCTTTTAGTTGTACAAAACACTTGTGTGCTTCCATGGGCTGACAATTCCAGTGATTTAATAGGTGGACAAATGGTGGTTCTGACAGATGAGGGCTGCAAACCCATTGCAGGGTATCCCTGTCCTAATGCTGTTGGGGAAACTAAGGCACATCCAGGCCCTCCTTACAGCCATCACCTCATTCTAAACATTTCTCTACCAAGAGTTTAGGATAAAAGGCTCTGATTTAAAACTCTCTAGGAGTTTTAAATGCAATAACTGAACCTTATTGGCATGAAGCTGAGATCAGGGATTGAGGGAGATCCGGGCTAGTGCAGCAGTGAAGGTCTGTAGGGCTTACTCATTGTGTTCTGAAAAGACCCTAGTTTTACTCCAACACATGAAGCAAAGAGATTCCAGGAGCTGAGTCAGAAGTCTGTCAGGTGGCCTTGTCATGGCAGGGTCGGTCAGAGGTCAGAGCCAGTGGTGAGAGGCATTGTGATCATCACCAAAGGATGCTCTGCAACTTCATAGCTCACATCCACAGTCATGACCTGCTGTTTTCAGGCAGAACAGGTGGTCCTGTGGCTCTCTGACTGAGCAGAACAACCTTGAAATTCTGCAATGAATAAAAAGATTGTGTGTCAGGGACTTGGTCACTGCTCTCTTTGGAGAGAAACCACATTTCTGGAATGGATTTCAGCTCGGTCCATTCCAACTCAAATCAATCTCATTTAATTATCTGCCCGGGGCACAGGGTATCTGTCATTCTCTGATAAATTCAACGAACATGCAAATTGTATCATCTTTTGTCATCAGTACCGTCTGTTCTTGGCATTCATGCTATGAGGCTAGACTGTAGATATGTTGATTAGCAGATACGCTGATCAGTCATGAAAATTCATTTCCAAAATGAATTTGTATTTGGAATGAGCATGGGTTTTTTTCCACCTCAGGCAAAGGGAGCCTGAATTCTTGATTACACATAATTATTTATACTCATATTTAGGCCATTTTACATACCCCCAAGGTGGTTTAAACTGGTAGGAGTTTAAATACGAGGTTAGACCTGAAATGTTTAAGCATTTCACTTGTTGGGTGCTTGGAGGAGGGGGAGGCAGAATGGGAGTTGTCTTTCTTTTAATTGTCTCTATGTATGAGCCGATTGAGATGTCCTCTGCTGTTTTATTTTCACTTTGGAGGTCTGGATTTATCTTACTCAGAAGCAGTCCAGTTGGTGCCCTGAAGTTTTTTCTTGAAAGTGTAATTTTCAGCAGTTGTGGTTAAGGAACATGTTTTGAGGAGTGCCTGCTCTCCCCATTTTGAACTGAATGGGAGCCCTGTTATTTTCCAAAAGACAGATTATGGCCTTTGCTTGAAATGCCAATAGGAGACTGCTTTGTGTCTCAGCTTGTGTTGCTGGGAATATCCCTGTTCCACTTTTATTTCAGGACATTGTGGGGAGGCACCTTTCCATTCTCCAGTGGTACTGTCATATTAAAGGTTAAGGGGTCCTTTTGCTGTGGGCTTTCAAAAGTCCTTGCAACACCAGTTACTTGGCATTCGAAGGAAATTTTTGCAATGTTTAGACATGCCAGATGTAGCTTGTGTCAGCCAAAATTGTTGCTTGGTGTTTTCACAACAAAGTGGGCTGCCCAAAGTTCAGTGTCTGCCATTGAAATACCTCGAGACTCCTCAGAGGTCAGCATTTTATCAAGTCTCAGTTTTTCCATGTAAACCCAGACAGGTCTTGGTCTCCTTGTGCTAAAGCCAGGCTTATACTCTGACTTTTTCTCCACTTGTGAAATTTACCAAGAACAGTGTTTTAAACTGCATCTTGAAAAAAACCCAAATGAAAGTCCCCAAGTGGTTGCTTTTCTACTTTGTCCAAATTTGCAGGATTTTATGTTCTATGTGAGAGATCTGTTTCCTAACACATGTCTAGGTACCTTTCTTTCCAGAAAATCCTCTTGGAGATTTCTTGAATTCATTTCCAGCTGTCAGTCACTCTGAGGAGGGGCCAGACTTTTCCTGCAATCTGTAAGTGCATTTATTATAGAGGCCAGTGTTTAAGGATATGTTGGCAACCTGGAAACATGCTGAGGTCCCACACTTGACAGCAAGCCCACTACAGGTGAACCCAGCTGCTCTCTTTGTGTTTAACTCTTTGCCTGGATTATACTACTTCATGGTCAGTCTGGTCAGTCACTGCCTGTTTGTGCACCTGATTCCCAAAGCATTCCAGCTCCAGCCCTGCAGCTGTTGGGGAGCAGTGAAACCTGTTTGGGCTCTGTAGAGGCAGAAGGATCTGGCTGTGTGGTACTAACTGGTGATAAGGACCTATTCTCCAATATTCTGTATTATTCTTTCCTTTTTTCACAGATTAGTGTTCATTTGATCTTCCTTTGGGTGTGTGTTGTCCTCTTTTAATTGCAGTTTTTTGAGTATTCATACCCCTTTGCTTAGCTGCTAAGTTTTCCTAATAAGTTCCTGATGTGTGCCAAGATAATGAAGATGATTAATGAAATTGTTACACTCCCAGATTCTTGTTCTAACTCGCTGTCTTTAAGTGGTTTCAAACTTGGATTTGTTTGCACTGTTACCTGCAGCACACCCCAGCTGTAGCCACAGAAGCAGAAAAGTGGGAATGTGCTTTGCTGTCTTCAGAGATGATCACGTAAAAAACCCACTGGAAAGGCAACCAGTGAACAGGCAAATGCTTGGTGGTTCAGTCAGGAGTTTAACTGCATCCCAAAGGGAGGTCACACAGGTACCAGCAGCTCACTTTCACATTTGGCAAAAGGCATGTTCCTTCTCTGCCAGGCTGCAATTATACCACATGCCAGAAAACAGGACTGGCAAAGGTGGTGAAGGAATCCCAGCTCCACACAGTGGTTCCAGGGGAGTGACCAGATCTCATAATCTCGGTTGTACTGCTTGTTTTCCTAAGCACTTTTACTCTTCCTCCCAGACTAAAATACAGCAGTTAAGTTCATTAAAAACACTTTAAGTTATAAACAGTCACCGTTTTTCATTTCCTATGCAAACAGCACTGATCTGATAAGTGTGTTTCCTTTCCCAGAGCCGTGAATATTTCTTTGTAGAAGAAAGTTTGCTCTGATAAAAGCTGGTTTAGTAAAGTCTCAGTGTGTGATTCTCTTCCCTCTGACAAGTATTTTGCTTCTCACTGATGTTTTCTTTTCTAAAGACCTGCCCTGTACAGGGAGTTTCAGATGTGGAAAGAAAAACTCTGTTCACAATGCCTTATGGAGGCATTTGATATAATACCCACTATGTGCCTTGAAAAGCAATGGACCAATCTGGTACATTGGCCAGATAATATATACTAAGAAACACGTCCAGTTTACTTCAAGTAGCTTTGTTGAAAAAGGTATGTCAGTGTAAAGCAGATTTATCTTTTTCTGGAAATTTGCATGGATTGCAATGAGGTTTTAAAATACTGCCTGTGTTAGAGATGGTTTTGATTTCTTCTTGGGATCCTTTTTCAGGATCTGAAACAGAGTGGGATGGTAGAGCTGGGAATCATCAGTTGCACTCCTGCCTTTCTTCTCTGAGCTGTGTTTTGCATTATTTCAAGCTTGTGTGGATCCTTCCTTGAGAAAAGCAAAATACTCAGCAAAGAGGACGGGTCACACAGCGGCTGGGAATGGTTGTGCCCAACTGCTGACAGCCCTGAGAGCTTGTCCATGTATGTGGCTGTAACGTGGAATATCCTGTGTCCCTCTGCCCACCCAGCCTTGCAGCTTTACCTGCCTGGAGGCAGGTGCTGAGCCTTTTCCTTGCTTTGTACCTTGGCTGATGCTTTGAGAAGAGCCCAAGTGCATTGGAAGAATAAATCCTAATGTCTCAGTGTAAAGCTTGACATATTCCAGCCCCATACAAGCTTTTATTCTGTACTGTTCAGTGACCCCCCCTTGTTATCTGCTTTGTAACAGACCTGGAGAAGAGTCCAGGCACTCACACTGAAGGAGATTTATGGTTCATGCAGTCTGTAGCTCCCAAATGTGCAGAGATTCATTTGCTAGCAAGGATGTGCTGTGCTGCTGCTTCATCCAGAGCTGATCTGGGGCCAAACACACCCCTAGAAATACCTGGTATATGAATGGTAAAAAAAAAAAAAAATTATTACTTTTTTAAAACAAGAGCAGAAATAACCTTGTCTGGAACAGAAAACATGCCCTGTAGAGCTAAATGCTACTTTTATTTTTAACTCTGGAATGTTTGGAGTGTCTGTTTGAAAATGAAATAACCTCATCATGGTTTATGGGCACATTTTACACACATGCATCATCTCTCTACAAACAAATCAGTTGTTATGATAAGGAGAGAATTTAACAGCTACAGCCAAGTCATCTTTCAAGAAATAGCTCTGAAGAGAAGTACAAACTCTTGACAGTGATCTGAAGTGTAGAAAATCTCTGTTCAGTTCCCTTCTATTCCACAGGTTTCTTCTGTGACTTTTGGTGAGTTAATTAATTTCTTGATGCCTCCCTTTAATATCTGTAAAGTTGCTGTGAAAGTATTTTCCACCCTGCAGCACTGTCATGGGGATCAGTGCACCCAGAGTGTATTGCAAGGCTTAGTGGGGCTTAGATGCTGTGGAAATGTGGGCCAGGCAAGTGCTTAGGGCCACAGGAGGAGCTCCCTCCTGTCATGTGTGTGACATGAATGTGGCTGGTTTGTCCTGTGAGGGAGCAGCAGTGGTGGCTCTCTCCCATCTGCACACAGGCAGTTGAACCTCTGCTTCTAGGACGTGTTATTTCTCAACCACTGAGTCTGCACATTAAGTCTACATGGAACAGGGCATCCTCTTGTCTAATTGCAAAACTCTGCTTGAAAATCAATCAAGACAGCAGGCTCCTAAATCATCCTGCTGATCTTCTTGCAACATCCTTTTTTTCCCGTTTCATGTGGAAACTCACTGACACTCTAAGAATTAATGCCAGCGATTTGTGAACCATTTAGTTATGTCAAGATTATCCACGTCTGTAAAACTAGCCTGCAATTCATTAGCTGGGTCAAGTATATTTAATGATGCTTTGTATCACTGATGACATCACATCCTACCTAATTACATGTGCTTTTCTTAATTTTGATTTTTTTTCCCTAGTTAATATTGCTCTGTCCAAAGCATGCTGTTGCTAGCTCACAGTATTATTGGCCAGATTCCACTGAAAAACCTCTGATGCAAGCAGGGAGGACAAAAGGAGAAAGCTGTGTTTTGAAAAAGATGCAGGGTGGCTGTTCAGGGCCTTTTCATACAGCTCATGTTTATGTTAAAGTACTATGGGCAGAGAGACATTCTGCTGAAACCTATAAATCCAGGCTTTCACAGGTGTTCAGGTTCTTACCTCCCTTTGAGGATTTAACCACAGGCTGTTGATGGTCTCCTTCAGTGATTGGTTAAATTTCAGCAGTAACAGCAGGGATCTCAGCACATGAAGAAATGTTCAATATCTACGGATTTTACGTTTGAAGTGAAAAAACTGTTAGGCTTCTTGTAGAAATGTAAAACTTTTTGTTTCTGTGGCCAGAGTATGTTCAGACAGTGAGAAGGGGTCCCTGATTTTGAACTGACAGAGAGGTGTAAATGAAATCTGAATCTGAAAGATTTCTGGTAAAATTGGCTAATTTTCTCCTTTGAGGCTGGATGGGGGGAGCTCCATCTGATGAGGTTAATGACTTCACCTGGTAAAGAGGATTGGTTTGAAAGCAGAGCAGGAGCCTCTGTAAATCTTGTTTGGTGAATTGTCCTTAGAGCATGTGCTATGTCTCTCCAAATGCCTCTGCACAAACCCACTAATTTTTCAGCCATATAGTCATTTTTTTTGCCTCAGAATCTAATCATGTATTTATTAGTTAACAGCTTGGGGATTTAGGAGACCAAGATTCATTTTCAGAGGAGGCGCTTCAGGCCAGATTTGCCAGGACATACTCTCTGTGCCTGTCATTTGCTGTTGGTTGGATATGACCCAGTGAGATGCCTTACGGACATGAATCATTAGGCACTGGCTTTTTAAAAGTACAGCTTAGAGTGTTTGGACCTTAGGAACATAATTCTTATTGTCTTTTACTGAGATGGGTGTTTCTAAGAACTCGGGTGAGTCACTTTCAGAGACGTGCCAGCACTGTGACTGTGTGGGATACACCTTTCTGAGCACATTCAGAATGCTCAGGTTGACCGTGACCAGGCTTGACTGGCCATGGGCAAATGCTAAATGTGTTTTTGTTGGGTTTGAGCATGAGTAGTCTCTAGTGAGTTATCTGCCTCTCATCTCTCTAGACACTGGATATGCAATGAAATGAAGGAATACATCCAGTCCTGGGCAAAGGAGAGCTTGGGCATACAGAGGAGGAGGGAGGTGCTTGAAGTTAATGGCAAGGCTTTTACAGTTATGGGACAGTTGTGGCTGGGAATGATACATAATAATGATGCCTGTTTATGCCCATATTTGCTGTTTTCTAGGTACAAGTAAGGACTTGTTGCTATCCTTCCATGGTCATTTTCTGAATAAAATGCTGAAAGGTCTGAATTTGTAGCGCTTTTTTTCAGTTACATCAGGAAATTATTGGTTCTGGTAAATAATAAATAATCTTGCTTTTGTGAGTTTGGTTTCCAGCTGGGTAGAAATGGGCTTCCTCTTCCCTTACAGGCAATCCTGCATTTGCCATTCTCCTGCAAGGGCTTGGATCACCGGTGCTCTGCTGTGTGCTTTTAGGAACAGCCTCCCCTTCCTGGCTGTGGCAGGGTCTCCCAGGCAGGGGGTTCTGGCTGGCCTTCCTCTGTATCCAGCTGTATTTAAGTGCAAAGTGCTGATCCAAAACATCTTGAAGCCAGCCTTTCCCCTGCTCTTACAAATGTTTAAATTGTTCTGTTTGAATGCTGAAAATACTATGTTGTAGGACTGCCTACGCTTTGCTTTCTCTCCCCTGTGGCAGACAGCTCCAGCTCAGACTTACTGCAGGGCAAGATTCAACAGTCTTAGAGATTTCTGACCCTGTGTCCAAGGCCAGGAAACTGTAGTTGAGCCAAAACCATTGGCACTACTGCTGAGAGTTAATAAATGCATTCATTCCTGTAGTACATTTTTATTGGCATGAGCAAGGCTTAATACATACCACCTTGTTTTTCTCTGTGCCTGAACAAGGAAAGTTGTGCAAGTTGGACTTACCAGTGATTAAGAGACCTAAGCAGGTTGGACTGATAAGATCACAGATTTTATGACCACTCTGCCATTATATCATCTTATCTGAGCTCCTGTGTAGCACAGGTTTTAGAGCTTCATCCTTTATTCTTCTTAAGCCAAAGCATTTTGTTAGAGTGAGATTTTTCTCTAGAGGCTAACAGTCGTTAGTCTCTGGATTTGAGTTCTCATGGGCGTGTTGCAGAATCACAAGCAGCTAGCTCAGAGCTTCTAAGGCAACTTCTGTTCCTGGTTCCAGAGGTGACGTTCCTGACACTTCTGTAAAATACACGCAGAATTAAAGAAATTTAAAAAACCCATGAATTGTCCTGGAGTCAGTCCCTTGGGATACACTCCTTGCACATGGATTGCTTCCTTCCAAGAGCACATCTCCAGCCCCATCTCCTCAGCCATCTCTCCCTCCACACTTCTCAAATGCTTACAACTGTTGTCTTTCTTGAGTATGTCTGAGACGAGATTCTGAGGGTTCTTCTGTTGGGCTTGGAGCATTTGGGGTTTTTTCACCAGTTTCACAGCTGGCTGGGCATGGGCTGTGCCCAGCACCTGACAGAGGCATCACTGCAGCCCCTGCTACCAAAACCTGCCCAATGCAGCACTCGGGCTGAGTTATTGGGGTGCTGATGCACAAACTGACTGTGGCTTGTTCATGGAATATTTGGGTTCTCAAGCATAAATTGCATGGGCATTCATACATGGGCTGATTTGGTGCTCATGCATAAACACATCCCTCAGTTATTTGGGTGCTCATGCATGAAGTGTTGTAGTGCTCAAGCATGACCTGACCTGAGAGGACATTCAAGCATACACTGATTAGGCACTTGTGTACCACTAACTGGGTGCTCATGCATGAACCAGCCGGGCAGCCATGCACAAAACAATCACATGCTCATCATTGATTAATTGTGCCCTTATGAACAAATTAATTGGCTGTTTGTGCACAGATTGATTAGGCACTCATGTGTGTACTAATTGGACACTCCTGCATTAATTGGGTGCTCATGCATGAACTGCTGGATCATTCCTGCATAAACTGTCTGGGTGGTGTACATGGGTGAAGCAATTTTGCACTCATGTGTGACCCACTGGGGTCCTCACGTGTATTGTTTTGGCACTTGTGCATGAACTAATTGAGTGCTCTTGTGTAAATACCATAAACCCTGCAATTTATGCCCAATACTCCCATTCCTGTGCCTTCCAAAACCTTTAGCACTTTGGGTGGTTTGGAATCGAGTTTGAATTGTGCAATCTAGGCCTAGAGCTGAGTTAGGACAGTAATTAGAAACAGATGGCACAAAAGAAGAGCTGCCTCTCTTGCAGAGATTAATGACCAGTTATGTGTTCTGTGCCATCCTAGAACATTCTCCCAGCTCACTTAGCTGCTGTTCCTGTCCTTGCTCTTTGTACACACCAAATTCCCTTTGTTCCAGATCACTCCACTGTTCTCCCCAAGCCTCTTTGTTTCCTTCATAGCCTGTAGTTTTAGAGCTCATGTTCATTGCTTTCTTTACAGAGAGCAGCTTTAAGCTAAACTGTACCTTTTCTTTCTTTTTGTGTCCTTGGGTCTCTCTCAGGTCATGTGTGTGGCTATGCCTCTGTTCTGGCTGAAAATTGCTTCTTTTAATCCTGAGACTGATGTTCAGGTACTCACCCAGTAAGGCCTTATTTCCTGAAGAAATACTTTATATTACAAAGGGAATGAGCACCTTGAGATGAAACAAACCAGCACCTTTTTTAGCATGAAGTGTCTGTCAACAACCAAAATTGGTGGTTGAGTGAGATGATTTCCTTAGGATCTCCTCATGACCTACCTTAAGACTGCCACCACAGTTAAGAAGAAACTGAAATACTGCTTGCAGTACAAATTGTTGTGGTAAATATATACCAAATATATCATGTAAGTACATATGTGAAACACATGCCTATGGCTCAGGCTGCCATCACCAGATGTCCCTACTCCATACACACCCATCCCTCCGTCCTTTGGTGTTGCTGTAGGGTGCAATGCTCTTCTGGGACAGCCAGCGAGCAGCAGAAGAGTTGCTGTTCCCTTAATTTCTCCAAGTAGATTCAGTACTTGTGATACAGAGCTCCAGGGAACAGGCAGTTATGCTTGAGGATTTTTTGCAGGCTCTTTGTGATAATTTCTCTTTGAAGACTAAGAGCTGTAGTGTAACCAAATCAAGATATACTTAAAAAAACCCCAACCAACCACTCCTCCCCCCCCTCCTCCACCACAGATGTGATGGCACCACTTTCTTGTCTAAAGAGAAACTGATCTCTGGATGAGCTGCAAGGGGCAGCTGGTTTGTCCAGTTACTCATACAGGCCAGGGGTGTGAACATGCAGGTTGGTTCCCTGCACTACCACAAAACTATTTCTGGTGCTGGATACAAGCTTTTGTTTCTGATTTCTAGGAACTGTAATTTAGAATTTGTAACTATACATATCTGCAATTCCTGCTGAAGTCAGTAGGTAGGTTTTGTGTAGAAAATGTTGAAGAAATCAGCTCTGTGGGTGGCATTCATCCAACTTCATGTTTTATTGGTCTTAAACAAGCAGCACTACCCTGTTGGTCGCTATTGCATATTACCAAGAGGCTGATATTGTGGTTTTGAGGTTTCAGGCAGGAGCCTGATTGGAAATAAGGCACAAATAAGATACAGCAGCTGTCTACAGCCTCTTGTTCTGTGCTCATGGGGTGCAATTTTAGCAGTCCAGACCGACAGTGCAGCAACATAAACAAGGAAGTAATAGGCCAGCTCCACTCAGGACTTTCCACTCTAGAAACACAAAGGTTGGATGTTTCAAACTGGATGGCAACTGGAATGTAGCTCTGTTCAGCAAGTGGGAGAGCCCTGGCACTGTTCCTGGAGCCCAGTTTGGCTTCCTGGGGCTACTGGGGGCTCCATACTCTGCTGGCTGAGAGGAGCAAACTGCAAGGAGATCCTGGCTGCCATGGTTAGCACAAGGTGGACCCACCGCTGCCCTGTGTCAGAGATCTTCCTCTCCCTTTGCTTCCTCACTCTTGCCAGCTGCTTTGGGAAAACCAGTGTCTGTATGGGCCTGGCCACTTTTAGCAGCAGCACATTCTTCTGCCAGATTCAATGGACAGATAACCATGGCCTCTTCATCTGTGAGATTATCCTTGCAAAAATCAAAACTCTGATGGTCCCCAAGGCAGAGCCTTGTTATGGTTCATCTTTAGGATGGATGCACATGACTCATGTGAACAATGAAGCCAATGAAGCACCCTGAGTAAAGATATGTTAGGATAAAGTTTTGGGGGTTTTTTGTTTTTTTTTTTCCTCTCCCTGGTATTTTTTGGGTCTTTCCAGGCTTTTGCAGTGATTCATTGTTAAACTTCTGTCAAGCATGTTGTCTCCCTGAGTTTATGCAGGTATAAAACAAATGTGCAGACACCTATTTATCTGATGAACAAACTCCCCCTGGAGCAGAATTTTGGCTTCTGTTTCTGGCTCTGCCATTGATCACTGCAACACATTAATGGACTGGACCTCAGTTAACATGTTGATAAATGGGAGATAAAAATATTAATTCCCTAGCAGGTGCATTGGGAATAAATAACTAGTTTTCTAGTTTTAAATCACTCTTAGAATCATCAGTATGAGATAGGTTACCCTGGGAAGTGGTGTGATCCATGCTGGTCCTCTGATGCATTTCCCAAATCTGGTCTGGGTTCTGTACTGGGGAGAAGGCTGTTGGAGACACAGTTTGCAGGTGGCAGATGGCGTCACTCTGTCTCCTGCATTAGGTACTGTCTGCTTCTCTTGCAGTCATTTATGGCATTGTATGGTGGGGCAAAATCCATCCCAGACAGGTCTGAGCTCAACTGGGGCCTCCAGTTGCTACCCCAGTACAAATGATCCCCCACACTGCATCTGTGTGCTCTGCAGGGCTGGAGCCTCCGTGTCCACCAGGTTGTTGCCAGCTAATCAGAGAGGGAGGTAGTAAGAAAATCCAGGGTTGTTTCCATCGGGTAAACAGAAAACATGGAGCAGCCCTTCCCAGTTTGTTGCTCCCTGTACAGATAATTCATTTCCACACTATTAAAATGCGAATGTAATCCCCACCCTTTAAAATAATTAACGTTAAAACTTTTTCTCCAACCACTGTGTAGTCTAATTGAAAGCTGTGACTGAGTAAGCCAAGGATGGAAATTAAAGCATTACCTAGTGCTCCCCTCAGTGCTGCATTCCTGAGGTGTTTTATCTGATCCTGTACAATTGCCACAGGCCTTTTGGGGCAGGATTCTGCTCCTCTCTGTGCTGAGCTGCCTGGGAGGAACTGCCTGAGCAGAGGTGATGGCTTTCACCAGTGTAGAACTGGTGCAAGTGAGGAGAGAGTTGGACCCAGTGCCTCTTTCCTGGCAGGAATGAACTGCTCCAGTTGGAGAGAAACCTTAATTGCTGCTGAATCAGTTAGGCCATCTTTAATCAAATCCTCCTCTCCCCAGCCTTGACACGTGATTTTTATCTCATTCTCTGTTAAGAGTATTTAGTTATATTAATGGCTTTCCTGGCATGAGCCAACATGGTTTTTGACCTATTTGATTTTGGTAATTCTTTCTCTTACACGAAGAATAGCCCCATCATATTTGCAAATCAGAACCAGTTGTGCCCCAAGTTTGCACAGTGAGAAGAACAAGTTACCCACACAGGCCCCTGCCTGTAGTTTCTTCACTGCTGGCCCTGCCATCAGGGGTGCCACCAAGCCTCTGCTGACTTCCAGCAGTGTGAGCTCTGAAAGCCTTGTCCCAGGGACCTGCTGGCTGTTCCCAAGATGATGCCTCTCTGCCAGAGGGAAATCAAAGAGCACAAATGATTGGAGCCTCCAGTTCCTTCTTCCCCACTGAGCACTGGGACAGCGATCATCTTAATTTGGAGCAAAGTGTAAAGCTACAAGCCAGACCAGAACAAGTTATGACTCAGCACAAATGAGCCTATAATAATGTGTATATCTGTGTTTATAGATAGGAATTTAACAGGAAGCTAAACCAGCTAAGATCACTGGAGCTGTCCCTGGCTGCCTGAGGAGTGAGGGTGATGCTGTGGGGAAGCAAACGCTCCTGGGATACTTGGACACGAGTGAGAGAAAGCAACAGAAACCAGGAGTGAAAACAGACACTTTGTGCAGCTGATCCTACTGCATATAGAGTTGTTTTATGCCATGTACTTTCTTGTGCTTTATTCACTTTAATTTTAAACATTTCAGTTGATGGGACTTCCATGGTTTCCCTTGGGAACTTGTTCCTAAGCGTGCCCTAAATTTCCCTTCACCCTTATCTTAGATCTCCCCTTTTTAAAGTACACTAATGAAGTGAAATACTCCTTTCCCTTTTCTCTGTGCTTCTCATGATATTAAAATATATTCCTCCACACCTGGGTTGGCAGGGAGGAATTTAAATTCATTCTGCAGCTATGCTGGAGCACTGAAGAAATGCTTAACTCCATGGGAAAGGGTTTTAATAAACCCCCTGCAACTGCAGCCAGTGGTAGACTCAGAGCTTGTCTTTATAGGGCTCATCTTTCCGTGTTTCAGTGTATCCTGGGCCATCAGAGAAGAACAGTAGGAAAATATGTATTCTACAGGATTTTCAAGTATCCCAGGAGCATTTGGAACAGAGGAGCTTTCTGTCAGGACTGTGTGTCACTAGAGCAGGGGCAGATAGGGTTTCATATCCAACCAGCACAGGGAACCTCCAGAAATGGAGCTTAGAAAACAGCCTGCCAGTGGGTATTAACCTCTTCTAATCAACACTGCTAGATGTTAAGTTTATTTTACTAAAACTGCACAGAAAAAGGGAAGGTTTTTTTCTGGTCTTCTAGGCTACACTAAAAAAAAAAAAAAACTGAAAGAGGAAATAATGGCAGTTGATTGTAACCAAAATATTTTTTTCTGAGAGTTATCAATAGATTAACAAACAAGATGTTTTCTCTAGAAGCTTTTTTGATCTTGTAATTTTATTTAATAAAAATGAACTTAATATTGACCTGGATATTTTGAACTGAATATTGGAATGGGTAATTTTTCTGGACTGTGTTTTCTTCCACTCTTAAAATTTTCTTTACCAGTATCCACAGAAAAGTTATGCCTAATATTTCAGAATGGCCTGACCAGATTTCAAAAAAGAAGCCACATTATCTTTTTTGTCCATCTCTGATTTTAATAAAATTTAAATTTGAGGTTCTTCCCTTTTTTTGCATAGAGATAAAGAACCCAAGGGAATGTTGATTTGAAATTTGAATTTATGCATTTTTCTTTGAAAATGTCTTGGAGTGGAAGGGGAAAAATGTAGGGAATAAAAAAGAACAAAAGCTCACTGCAGAAACAAGCATGATGATAGTGCAGTGAGGCAGTTTATGACCAGAATTGTTCAAACAGCTGGAGATGGTATTACACTGTTTATCATGTTTAAATCCATGTCAAAATGACATATATTGTGGAAGGTTTTGTGTGAGATTGGGAACTAGGTATTATGTGAAAAAGTTAACCATATGTTATAATATTTTTCTGGGGACAAGAAATCTAGCTGAGACTAAAGGGAAGAGTGAGTTCACCCAAGAAGTTGTGTCCTCCTGGGACAGGTGGGATGGTGTGGGCTGCATGCAAAACACTTGGGTGGTTTGTAGAGCTCCATGAGTCTTATAATAAATTTTATTTTTCCCCCTCCACTTTTTATCTCTTTATAAATATCATCGTGTTCGAGGTGTTCTTCCTCTCTAATTGTCTAATGGGTGACGGAAGTGGGGGAGGATTAGTTCCTTCCCTTTGACATTTTCCCATCTGTGGTGGAGTAGGAGTGTACCTGGGGCTGCTGCCTGGCAGTCACGTGTCTCCTTTCTGTTTTCCCTTACTCAGAGAGACTTACTCTTGTCATCACAGTTTGCTTGTGAACACTCCCAAAATTTGCAAGTCAGCAGAAGGTTGGAGCACCACAGCGCTCCCTTGGCCTACTGGACAGATTGAATTTCACTCACTAAATATGTTTCAAACAGCAAGAATTCAAGCAGCTCACAATTTCTATGGTCATTTGTGCTAATGAAGTTTGACAGGCTGAATGTTAATGGAAAGTAAACAGAGAGGGGATGCTAACAAGGTCATAATGAAGCTCACATTTAAATGGAATTGAAACGAATGTACGAGTGCTCATGGGAAATGGTTCCTCCTTCTCCTCTAGGCTGTAGCGAAGCATGTGGTAGCAATGGGCAGTTTGTGAGTGGCAGAGTAAAAGAAAGCTATAGCTATTCTGCAAGGACAAATTATGTCTAGCTAAATGAAGAAAACTGACTCTAGAAAGGAGGGAAGCAGGAGAGGATGTTTTTTTACAGGAGCTCATCAGTCATGGCAGCTCACTCTTGCCCTCTTGTTGCTGTGACTCCCAGCTAACCGCACTTATGTCTCCAGTGTGATTCCCATTGATTTTAAAGACACAAGCCTGTTGGGAAGCACTGATCTGGGGTCAGATTTTACCAAACGTGAACACTTTCAAGTCCTCTTAAATCCAATTTTGAAGGCAGGATTGCTTTGCTTCTTGCAGGAGGGGCCTCAGCCCAGACCAGGCTGATTAGCAAATCCTTTAAAAAGTCTTTTACTACTGCCATGGTGAATCTTTTAATTTGTTCTATTTTAAATAACGGCTGAATACAGACAAATGAGTTACTCACATTCTCTCTCGTGCGTGCATGCAGGGAGTATGTCATAGCCAAGGAATTGGGCTGACTTATCCAAAGCTGTTGGCTCTTTCTTTCAGGCGTGCTTTCCTAATTCCAGATGGATAAGAAAACAGTGGTGTGCAAGTCTCAATCCCCCTCCATCTCCTCCTCCCAACTTTGGCATAGTTGTGTTTATTGCCTGCAACTATGGGAGTTTCAATATGCTTGCAAAGTTCTGTCTGAGGAGACCCGGCAAACAGAACATTATTGGTGCAAAACCCTCTGTAACCATCAGATGCTTTTCCATGACTCAAAAACATTTCAGGCTCTTTTGTAATAAATGTAAATGGCAAACCAGAGGTCAGGGATGGTCTCAAGGGCAAAGGCTGGTGTCTAATCTTTATTTTCTCTTTATGAGCTGCTGTAACAACTTTGAACGTATGAAAGAAATCAGCAGAAATGTGAGACAAGGCAATCTTATTAGGAAACTGGTACATAGCTTCTCAGATTTGTTCCTTGACCTCCTTTGAAACAACCATGGGGCCAGGATCCTCAGATGGTGCAAAAGCATAAATGGAGCTGTGAATTACTGTAGCAGGGATTTAGTGTTTCTGTTCAATGATAACTTTCCTTCCCCCACCCAGAATTTTCAGCCATTTTAGTCTTGATTTTAATATAATGTTTCCCTTAACATATTTTTCAAATTACTGTGGAGATGACAAATAGTTTGAGCTTAGCACTCATGGATATGTTCAGGAAATGGGGCCAGTTTATAAGATGAAGGGTTTGGCCCTGCAGTGATCTATAAAGCTGATCCTCCAAAGTGTCCTTAGGAATCTGGGGGCAATTTTGAGTTGGACTCTTGGTTGACGTTTACATTTACAAAAACAGGGTTTTCACCAGTTAAAGATCATTTGATACTATTTGCAAGAGGGGAGATAGTAGTGCCAATTTATTAGTCTGAATTCTCAAGGTTTTTATATTAATTTGCATGTTTCAGTAATGCCCTGTACATAAGCATGACTTTTCGGCTTGACAACCAAAAAGTTAATTTCTTTGTGTCCAAAAGGATGTTCCATTTGCCACTCCACCCCACATAAAATGTTTCACTTTTGGGCTGTTGGATTTGGGGCAGAAGAACCAAGATTTGCAAAGCTGCCCAAGGAGGAGGAAATGGCAAAATGTACACTTGGCTCTGTACAGTGCTGGATTAGAGGCTAGGATCCAATCTGGGAGTCCCAAGTTTGATCCCCTTCCATTTAAAAGATGTTCTAATGTTCTTCTACCAGACTTTAAAGCCCTTTTAGGGTGGGGGACTCACTTAGGCCCGATGCTGGGCCATGAAGGGAAAGGACTGCATCCCATGCCAGCCAGGAATGGGTGCTGTCCTCCATCCCCTCTGCCAGCCAAAACTGGGCAGCAGATTCATCCTGCGGCCAGATATTGTTTCCCAGCAAACAAATAATTTCCCAGCAAGTTTGCTGTGTCCCAGAAAGAGATTTCATCCCTTTCTCGCTGAGGCACTGCATGCCTGCTGCACTTGATGTTAAGTTTTCCAAACCATCCCATGCTGTTCAACCACATTAAATATTGTGCTGAAGCTAATTAAGATGACAGTCTGGGAATGTTTTTATTAACTGTGCTTGCTGAATTTCCTTCCCCTGAGATCCCGGCTCTTGTAAGTAACTTTCAAAAGCTGATTCAGAGCATTTCTCTTTTACCATGTTCACGTTGGTGTTAGGCTGGAGGTTGACAATGGACTTGATGCTTGTGTTAGTGTAAAGGCAGAGTGGACATCTAAATGCTTAGACTAGTTAAATCCAGAGGGATGTGCCCGACACGCCTGTAGAGCAGTTCCTTAAAGATGAGAAAACGGAATGTCTGACATTTAGTTCTCCTTTAGCTGAGGGGCAGTGCAACAGGCATTTCTGACAGTGGTCCAGACAGCGTCACAGAGTGCCAGGAGGGCTGGGCAGGTCCTGTACTCCTCAGCTCTGGTCAGTCCCTGTCAAAGGCAGGGGAGCCTCAATGTGTGGGGCACTTGAGTGGTGCAAACCAGGGCCAGTTTTTGATGTGATGATTTCTGACTTGGAATTTTCTTTTTTTTGGGTTCTTAATATTTTATGTGTAAAAATTCAATTAAGGAAAAAAAGCACTCCTGTCAGGCTTTAGGCTGCAGGTCTGAGAATTGAATGCTCCGAAAAAAGCCTGAACTGTTTCATAAATATGTCTCAGGGACCTTTAGCTCCCTTCAGGCTGGTTCCTGTGCCAGGAATAAAAGTCACTGTAGCCCTTAAATCTGATTAAATTCGTCCGTTGCTTCTGTGTGAGGAAGTGGTTGAAGTTGTGGAATCTGGTCAGCCTGTAAAAGCTGTTTCAGTTGTTGATGAAGGGCCAGTCCTCATGAAATCATTGAGAACTTTTTCCATTGGGATGATAAATGGTCAAGTCCTTGAAAAAATATCCTATACTTTAAAAAATGCCCTCTGAGCATCAGAGTGAATAGAGGTGAGGGCAGAATGTTGTGTATGCTGCATATCCCCTGTGAGGGCACAAAGGAGACAAACACATTGGGGGACTGGTAAGGGATGGGGAGGGCATCTAAATATGACATAGAAAGTCCATTTATTTTCTAGTAACCCCAGACATATTAAGGACTGACACATACAGCTGACACATAAACAAACTGTGCTCTCTATTTTAGAAAATATGTGAACAGGGTTGCTCATTGTCAGTCGTGCTGGCAAAAAAATAAACACAGATGTATATTGGGGAGGGGTGGAAATGCTCTGAATTCTCCCAGCCAAAATCCAGGTGTTGAGAGGAGCTTGAGGACGGGCTCTCCCTGGGTGTCATTGGTGGTGGCAGTCTGTGCTCCTCTTACTTCAGGACTTGAGGAAGTTTGGAAGAGGAGCTGGCATGGTCCTTACTTCAGACATGGGCTTTTCTGTCCCCTAGATGATACAAATTTCTTTTCCTCTCTACTTTCATCTCTTTCAGGCTGTTGTAGCAGAGAGGATGTTGATGCCATCAACTGCTGGCTCTATTTTTCTGCCTTTTACTCTGGTATAATTTGAGCGGGGAGCTGGTCTGGGAGCATCACTGCTCTGAGTCTACATGGCTATTGAGGAAAATTATTGAGTGTAAATTTAGATTTTGTTAATACCGTATGTGAAATAATTATTTTTGAAGTGACAAGAGGATACTAACCATGAATTACTTCATTAGGCAGTAGTTTTAAGAGAACCCAAACCACCACTCAAAGATGTCTAGTAAAGAATGACCCAATTAGCAAGCCCTGCTGTCTGCCTTCTACCAGACCGTTAGGATTTTTCTAGTTAAACTGTTAATGTGGGCTGTTAACTGTGTGTTGTGCTAATAGTTAGAGGTCCCTGTCACAAGTTAGATCCCATTTTGTTTATGTTTTTTCCTGAAATGGGGGTCAGCTGTGCAAGAAGATCCATAAACACTTTTGCTTCAAGCACATTTTTCTAGCCTTGTTGTCTGTAAAATCCCAAAGGGCAGAGATTTGTTTTGTTTGATGCTTTTGTTTGCAGTGGAAGAATCTTGCCTTGGTTGTGCTCGGCTAAATCCAAAACCTCCAGAAAAAGAAAGTTTCTCTAATACAGACAGTTGGATGTGCATAATAACTCTGATACTTCCCATCAGGGAATTTCCACCTGTATTTTGAGATCCAAAATAAAATTCCCTGCACACTGGTATTTTTCGGTTTATTTCAGTGTCCAGAATTTCCCAACAAGTTCACTGTCCCCACAGGAACAACAGGAAAAGATTTGGCCCAAGCAAGTGTACAATCTAAATAGAAAACAAACTGGGAAAAGTTAAGGATTTTTTGGTGAAGTTTTTCAAGACGCACATCTAGTTGTAACTATAGTAATATTTAATTTTATTATTGTTTATCCTACAAAAATTGTAGGATCACTTCTCAGGATCTTATCACGTGTACTGCCTTAATTAGTGTTATTTGGAAAGTCCCAGCACCTAGAGTTAAGGTGTTGCATAAGACTCAGCTTTCATGTAAAAAACCCCAGCAAGTTTCTTGTCTTTGTGATTTTCAAGGGAGCTTTGGGGATTGAGATTTTGAAAAAGCTCACAAATTTCTGATCTATAAGAAGTTTTATTCATTAATTTTTTCATCGCTAGTGTTGGAAGTACTGGTAAAACGCTGGTGAGAGAAACCCAGCTGAACACAGGGCTCACAAATCCTTGTTGCTTAATGTGATAATCATTGTTGTGCCTCAGAGTTTATTTTGCACAGAGCCCAGCAGAAACGGGAGTCTCCGGTTTCAAACCTGTACAGAAGTGAAGCAAATAAAGCAGTATTTCAGTTCAGTTGCTCTGGTTCCTCAAAGCCTTGCTGCCTTGCACGTTGAGGAGGTGGGACTTCTTGGAGGAGCACGCTCTGTATTTGGGAATCAGCAGACTGCGAAGGCCGGGGTCTGCCGAGCTCCTTGGCATGGAGCGGGACAGCAGAGGGTTAGATCGGGCTGATCCCGGGCATTGAACGGGACAGCAGAGGGTCAGAGCCGGCTGATCCCGGGCATGGAGCGGGACAGCAGAGGGTCAGACCGGGCTGATCCCGGGCATGGAGCGGGACAGCAGAGGGTTAGATCGGGCTGATCCCGGGCATTGAACGGGACAGCAGAGGGTCAGACCGGGATGATCCCGGGCATGGAGCGGGACAGCAGAGGGTCAGACCGGGCTGATCCCGGGCATGGAGCGGGACAGCAGAGGGTCAGACCGGGATGATCCTGCTGCTCCTGCCGCCCCATCCAGCGCTCCGCCGCCACTCGGCTCTGCGGGAGCTCCTGACCCCGGCCTGGAGGGGAAGCTGGCAGACGGCTCGCTACAAGGTGTTGAGGGGAAAATAGATTAGTCTGAGACAGAGCGAGTCTCAGAGCTGTCATGTTGCTTTAAAAAATAAAGCTTGAGGTAAACAAAGCAACACGCCTGCTTCCACACAGTCTGTGGGATCGCTGCCGCCAGCCTTTCCGACCAGCTCAGGAATTCCACTTATTTCCGACCCTAGCTCCTCTCTGCCTCCCAGTGTTGACCAAGGCTGTGTCCAGACACACGGTGAGCATTAACTCCTGCCGGGGAGCCGAGCACCGCGGGCAGGGCTGGGCCAGGGCCCTGTCCCCGGCACTTCAGCGGAGGGACTCGGTCACGGCTGCCAGGCCCTGGACTCCAGGCCTGATCGTACCTCCTAGGCTTATGCACCATAGGTTTTGTAGTTCAGGTCTTTACTTCAAATGTGTTAAACACTAGATAATTTAATACTTCTGCTGCGGTAACTGGATGGGTTTTGTCTCTTTTGTTGGTGCTGCTGCTAAGACAGTGCCCTACTGTAGCTGGGGAATGGGAACAGCTGCACAAGACTGAGGAAGTTCAGCAAATAAATGACAAAGGAAAATGCCAAAGCTGCAGGGAGCTCAGGTATGATCACATCACGGCTTAGTTAGAGACTTCCAAGCTTGATCATTCCCAACAGAAATCCTTTTTAAGTTTACTTTGTGAATGAGGTGGTAATTGGTGCCCCTGACATGGAGCTGTGTGACTGGCTGCTGCCCTGCCTGCCCGTCTCAGAGTTACTGCAAGGAAATGAGGATTTTCTGCCTGTCACTCAGATTTTCTAATTATTTTATTAATTGGATTTTACTCGAGTCACATGAAATTGAAGCTGTCCCGCCACTCAGCTCCCATTTCAGCTCTCCAAAGTAGGTGTGCATGATGCGTGCTTAATTTTTTCCTTGTTTCTTGTTAAAAGGATTAATTTCAGCCTGGATGGCACACCATGGTGAATAAAAAACAGCCCCCGAGCCTAAGCCCTTCCTCCAGGCTTTCTGGTTTTGTCTCCTGTAGCCATGCTTTACCTGTGGCAGGAGAGCACACTAACCACAACTCACTTCCTTGCATGGAGGGGAAGCAATTTCTGCCAGAAGAACTTTTAAAATAGCATTCTCCTTAATCCCTGTTCTGATCTCCACCATGAGTGACCGTTAGGCATGAAAATACCAGTGAACTTTATTGGCAGTAAAAAATTATATGTATTATTTGAAAACCAAAAAAGAGGCAAGAAAAAATGTTATGGAACCCTTAAGAGCTTCATGAGGAATCCTCTTTTCATGTTTGCCCTGGGAGTTTCAGCTGCTCTGATATGAATACTGTCTTACTGAATGCCTTGCATGACTTTTTATAGAAGATGAAGCAATTGCTTCTAGAAGAGTTATTCCTAGAGTCTCTTAAAATATTGTCATTTGGGTGACAGCAGCAATTCAATAATCATTTTGCCTTAAAATGCTCATATTAAACATTAAAACTTTCTTGTGGGATTTAAACATGTAATTATTAATTGCAAGTTCTCCGTCATTAGCTAAGGTTATGTTTAAATATAAATGTTATGTCTCTAAGACCAACACTATAAATTGCGTTGGCTTGAGAACTTGATGTAAATTGATAGAGTTTTTGAAGGGGTATGGATACATTTCTCGGCTGAACCTCTTTTTCCTTCATTCTTTCCTGTTGCATTTCCTACTTGGGTTTTAGAATTTTGAAAGCATAACAAGCGAAAATAAAGAGTTGGGTTTTGGGGAAAGATTTTAACTGAGAAATAGTCTTTTATCTAAAATTTAAACATTATTAAAATACATTTTTCTTCTAAACTGTGTGGTTTTGGGGTTTTTTTTCTGGTTTTTTTGGTGTTTGTTTTTTTGTTGTTGTTTTTGTTTTGTTTGGTTTTTTGTTGTTTGTTTTTTGGTGTTTTTTTCCTGTAGTTTAATTTTTCATTTAAAGTTTTGTCAAAGGCTATGGATATTGGCCTTTTTAGGGAAATATGATGTGCATTTTTACATATTGTAAAAAACTAAAAAGGAGCAAAGAAAAACTGAAAAATTTCATACGTGGCAACTTTGACAATTTTTGATGAACTTAGATTTTTGTCCATCCTGATTGTAATA
The DNA here is from genome assembly GCA_013397555.1 of Urocynchramus pylzowi. NCBI lineage: Eukaryota > Metazoa > Chordata > Aves > Passeriformes > Fringillidae > Urocynchramus > Urocynchramus pylzowi. Next base: position 718,007 of record VZRH01003881.1, read on the forward strand.
CAGCCTGAGGAAGAAAAAGAAATCTTGGAACATAAAATATATATCAAAGCTCTTCTTGTTTAGTTGGTGTGACTCCAAAAAAAAACCAAAAAACTTCTAAATTCTCTTTAATTAGTTCACATAGAGGCATAGTTACTATGAAAATTAAAGAATCAGGCTGGCACCTGCTGTATTGTCACAGCCAAATTCTTTCTTGATCTTGAAACTTTGCTCCACTCATGTGTCACCTGCCCATGTAACCAGATAGGTCACTTAATACATTCTGTTATGCTGTGATGAATCATGAGATGATTCAAAGATCTATTTTTTAAGTGTGTTTAATAGAGGGAAGGAGCAGAAACTCAATTTAATGTCTGTTTTCCACTCATTTGCTACGAATTGATGGGAATTACACTTAGTCCCCATTGGATTTTCTCTTTCAGTGCTGACCTGAGTCCTGTGTGGGTGATTTTGATGTTCAGTGTCACACCCAGTGATGCAGCAGGGGTTTACATGGGGCAGCTTTCATTGGTTTCAGTGGAGCTGAGATGAAAATTGAAGGATTCCTTTGATTCCTTTGAATTTCTTCATCCTGGGAGCAAAGCTAGGATGGTGAAAGCTGGTTGGCATTTGCAGGTGGGCCATTCACCCCACACTGAGAACCTTGTCAGGGAACAGAACTGCTATCCTCATCCTGAATACTTCTATTTTATAGCAGCCCACATCAATTTTCCTTTGAATTTCCTGTGTGATCGCTTTTTGTCTGATGCGAAGACAACTGTCTAGACATCTCTTTACAAAACTAAAAAGAAAAAAATCTTTTTCTCCTGCAGTCTGAGAGAGGCCAGAGCACAAGTGAAGGTAAATATAGGGCATGTGAATTGATTTGGTACCATAACTGGGAAGGTAAGTACTTGCACTCAACTCCGAAAGAGCTGCAGCTCTGTTGCGGTGTTCTACACAGCTTTTACATCTCACTCCTACTTACCTGCTCACTGTTGGTGGGACTGGAGTATTCCATTTCCCCAAGAGACTTAATGGTTTGTTGTTCATAAACAGGCAGTGGTTCCTGAGAGGGCTGCAGTTTTTTTGTTGGTTTGGTTTTGTTTTGTTCTCATATGAAAGTATCATATCGTCTCAGTGTCCTGCTATTCACTGCAGTTGTCTTAAGGGAGGAAATAGAGACATACTGAGCTGGCTGAGTGCCTCAGTATTTACAGTGTGCTTGTGTTTTTGCAGTTCTTAGTGTTTTCCCTAAAAACTTTATTCCATTATCTTCTATCTTCACATTTCTTCTGATCCTAGGGGACATTATACTAACTCTCATATCCAGGTGCTTGTTCTGTCCCTGGAACTTAGTGTACAGCTGGATATCCCATGTTTCTCTCATGCAGCCCTTCAGTGTCCAGAGTTTATCCTTCTGGGTCTCCATCTTCTCTGAAATACTCTCCAGCTCAACAAGGGCAAGTACCTTACAGGCAGCTTTTCCCTCTTGTTTTGGACTGAATCAAAAAAGTCCCAACCTAATGCTCAGACAGAATATTAAAAGAGCAGTAAAAAGGGCAACTCATGGCTGCAAAGAGTCTCCTTTGTCTTCCACACTTCTTCTGTAGCTTAATCAGTCTTGATATTGGGACCTACCAGTTAAAAGCTTTCCATAGCAGAGGAGGCTGCATCATCACCCACGTGCTACCTGCTGAACTCCTGCAGGAGATTCCTTACCTTGGTCCTAGTCCCTCAGGAAGCACCTGCTGTGGTACCATTCTGGGGTGGGGTTGATGGCCCAGCATAACTGGGGCTCCCTCACTGCTTCTGGTAAAATTCCTCTGTGACCACAGTATGAATTAGTGTGCATTGCTGAAATTGCCTAGGTGACATTAGGGGAAGAAAAAAAAAAAAGCAAAAAGCTGAATTGGTTTTTTTTGATTCATGTCAGAGCTGTGGCTGTTTCCTGGCTGTATGGCACCACTCACACTGGGGCAAGGGTTTGCACTGTGCTCAGCAGCTGCTTGAATTATGGTGGTGGGCAACTTCCCCCTCCAAAATGAAGCTGATTTGTGCTAAGAAGCACTGTGCTAATGTGTTTTGAGGGAGTCTTTCTTCACGCCAAAGAAGAGGGCTGGGGTGAGCAGAGGTGAAGGTAGGTTGGTGTTCCAGGTGGGAACTGTGCAGGGTGAGCAGCTCACCCAAGCTGAAGCAGGAATTCTGCAACAATATCAGGGAATTCACCCAGATCTCACAAATGTTCTGCCTGCTGGCATGCTCCCAAACCACCCTTCCCCTGTGTTATAATTTTGGTTCCCAAATTTTCTACAATTTTCTTAAATGAGTTTCATTTGGAGACTTTGACTCCCAGCAAGGGGATCCATGTGAGGCATGCAGGTATTTCATGCATGGAGATATTTTTTTTCTTCATTATTTCACCTAAAATCTGCTATTTTCTTCAAATGGATGTTATTTTTTTGAAAAAATGAACTCTGAGCAAACATGTTCTTGAGTATTTTAGGTAGCTAAGAGAGAGCCTGTTGACTTTTATGACTATGATAATTGTCTAAAATTTAGTAACTCCACATGAAAATATCCACTGTTGACTTATTAACCCTTTTGAAGAGCAGTTTTTTAAAATTATTCTTCTGGCTTCAATAGGTCTTGGATTGATACCTGAATAGTCTGCTTTCCAACTGAAGCAGATTCAGCCTTTTTAAATTTTGCATCAAATGCACAGTCAGAAGAGTGAAATGACTGTTTAACTATTGCTTTGCGTGGTTCCTCAAAGCAGCAGCTTTGAGAAAGATGAGTAAGATAGAATCAGAGTTTAGATTAACGTAAAACATTTGCTGGAATTGCAGGTATTTTTACTACAGGAAAAATTGTATATAAAAAGTTAGAATGAATAATTGTTACCATTAAAGGGACTTCGGTGCTTCTGGTAGGTAATTCTAGGCTCCTTTCCCATTAATGGTAATTTGCCAGGAAAGAAAGGTACATTACATAAATATTTCAAAGTAACCTGGACAGCAATTTGAAGATATTAAGCTTTCAACTTGACAGCCCCAAGCACCTTGATTCATCTTAACATCCTGTAAGATCTTAAATGCAAACAAGCGCTTTACTTGAACGGGACTGACTTCAGGACCGAAATGAGCTTCATTTTACAGGGCTGAACGAATATTAGGGAACAATCAATTTTTCCTCAAGCACAAGGAAATTTTCCTTAATTATCTCAACTGGAAGAAGCACAGTAGGAATGGACATGTGAAGTAAACCAGAGTAATTTTTCTAAACAAACCCTGGATCTGCAGTCTGCACACAGCAAACCTGTATCTCATCTGCTCTAATCTCTGCACAGCTCTTTTTGGATTGAGCTCTGCTTCCCCAGGAAGGGGATAGGTGCTAAAGAGGAGACAGGTAGTGACTGCAGGGAACCAAACTTCCTTTAAAAAAAGCTTGCAGTGTTCATGATGCCATTTCTGGAGAACATACAGGATGAAAAACTGTCTGAGGCAGGGTTTTGTTGGTTAGAGAAACCCCTTGAAACTGTGGAATTTGTTGATTATTAATGCATTTTAGTTCTAGGACCATGCTAAAGTAACTGTAACACATGAGTGAAGGTGGAGGAGCTGGGGTCAGCAGTTGGAGGAAGGCAGGCAGTACCGGAGAAACAAATCTGGCAGTAAGGTTCATGCTGGGTTCTGGGTTTGCCTGGGCTGAGATGGTTTGCTGCTCATCCCTTGGCACTCCCTCTTGATGCTGCTGCTCAGAAATTAGAAGACAATTCAAGATGAAGCTCTTTGTTTAACAGATGCCAATCAGACAGTCCCTCTCACTCCTGGCACTTTCCTTCTTTCTCTCCTGTCTGTCTTCCTGCCTGTGCCCCAGGTACACTTTTAAGATCAGCAGCCCTGCCTTGGACTTCCTACTTTTGTTTTAAAGCTCCCAGTAGAAGAGAGTTCTAAGTTCTAAGGTCTAAGTTCCTGTGAATTGTTGAATTTCTCTCTCTGTGATTGTAGGGGGATTTTTTGTTTCATTTTGGTTTTGTTTTTTTTTTTTTTTTTTTAATTTACTTGTTAGGTTTTTGTTGATTTGGTTTTAATGCAGCAAAAAGAGAAGTGACTTCTCTTAATTCTCTGTCAAGTATGAGCCTGTGGGAGGAAAGGCACAGTGTTCCTAGTCACACTGAGACTCATTTGCCAGCCTGCTCGAGAAAGTAAATTACAGCCAAGAATACAGGGATTTGATTCCTAGCTGGATTTAATGGACAGCAACTGACGTGGTGAGCTGTTGTGGTATCTTAGACCTTAATTAGTTTGGAGCTTCTTTTTGAACATCTATTTGACACACATTAGAGGATTTCCAAAATAGAGGTCGCAGTGATTTGTGGTCATTAAAGATTATTCTCCTTGCAGTAATCCCTGGGACTGATGTATAAACTCTGTATAAACAAATACCAAGAGACTGTCTCTGTCTTGAAGAACTTACAATCTAAATAGAAAAAAAAAAGGCAAACAAAGGATTATGATCACCAGGGCTGGGTGGAGCTAAGAACAAATCCCAGATCTCCTGCAGTGCCTTTGCAACATGTCTCTTCTTGTTCACGCAGATCATCTGGATTTTTTTTTTCCTCCAAGTAAAAGGAATTTCATGCCAGAGGTCTGGCACAATTCCAGGCTGGACAATTCTGGGTGTTTACACTGTCATTGAAGGAGGGTTTCCTGAGCAATCAGAGGTTACAGCCACCAAGTCCTGAGGGCACAAACCAGCATTGCTGTGGCCTCCCAGCTTGTGGCCAGGAGTCTCTCTGTCCTTGCTTTGTGACCAGGTTGTTATACAGGCAGTGGAGCTGCTTCCAGGCTCAGTTTGACTCTCCTCTGGCCAGCGCAACGCAGCAATTAGGACACCACACAGGTGCTTTTATATTGTCCTTCCCACTTTCCAGGCTATGTGGGAGAACTGTGCTTTGGGCTGTAGGTACCCACCAGTGTAATTTATGCCCTGTATTTCCTGGAGTGGGCTCATATCCTCTGTTTCATAGGCTAAACTATAAGAAGATATTGCTGTTTGATGTTATGTGTTGTTGCGCTTCAGCTCAGAAGCGGTGGCGTCACTGGTGGGCACAGTGGGCCTGTGGAGAGGCTGGCTACCACTTGGAGTGTGTATGAGTCAGTGGCTTTGGGGGTTATAAAATACTGGGGGTGGGCTGTGACATTATGCTGTGATTCTTCCTGAACACACAAACGTTCTCCAGTCCTTCATTATGGGAAAATGGGCTCTGGGAAGCTGTCCCTTTCCCGAAGCAGTGCCATGGGACTGACTCTGGTGTCTCCCACACTGAGCAAAGGCTTGGGCATCCCTTGCTGAGTCAGTCAGTCCCTTTGGCTCAGCTCTGGCACTGGCTATTAAGAGGGAATGAATGTGGCAAAGAGCACAGGAGGAGGGCAGAGAGGGGAGTTTGCCTTCTGAGCAAAGGCTGTGTGGGATACAGCAGAAAAATCTGTATTTCTTGCACCCCTTCATGCTGTGGTAGAGTTTAACCTACCCTGGTCCTCAGTCCATCTTTTAAATCTGTTGTAGGACAGGTGCAAGAGTTAATAGCTACCTAATTTGGTGATGTTGATCTCACTGGTTAGTGTCTGTAAAATGTTGGAAGAAGGCTAGGTGGTACTCTTGAGCTGGATTTTGCCAATAATTACCCAAGAGGAAAAGTGCTGTGGAAATCAGTAGAGGCACTTGCTCTTCTGAGCCAGGTACTCTTCCACATTCTAGAAGGTGGCAGAAGGTGCTCTGTTGGTCCTCAGGCTGCAGTCCAGGTTCAATCAGGAAAACACTTAAGCACACTATTCATTTGAGGCATGGGTGTGTTACTGCCATTTAGGATTTGTGTTTGCTTTGCTGAGTAGGGACAAACTGCACTGCTTGATCTGCTGACCAGAGCAGCTCCTAAAGTCATGATGCCTTCTCTAGATAAGCTCTAAGTGCATTTGATGAAAGGGTTTTCTATCTCAGGCAGAGAATCTTGTGCCATCGGTGTAAACAGCATTTTTATGCTGTCACTCAAGGGAGCTGCAGGAGAAGTGAGTGCTGATGTCACAGCAGCAAATAACATAGTCCAGAGGACAAATTTGTGGAAGCCAAACTGTGAATTTCTAGGAAATTGCTGTTTTTCACAGAGGTACATACTATTATAAAAAATAAAATACATATTTGATCTATAAATTTTGCTCTTAGTTCTCTTGGCTCAGGAAGTTTGGGATCTTTCTCTCCATGTACTGAAGCTATGTATATTATGCATGTGGTACAATGTTTTGTAGGCTCATCTGGTCCCTGCTGTCACTGTTCCCAAACACTGCTGCTGTGGTGTGGTGGGTACAGTCCCACAGACATGTCAGTCTGATTTCTTGTGAAAAGCAACACAGATTGATGATAATAGGATGAAGATATCTAACCACTGTAATTATGCACTTGTGTGTTTTCAAGTTGTTCCTAAAGAGAAGAAAATTTCAGTGTGAGAGAGTATACTTGAAAGACTGAACTTCTCAACCCAGCATCAGGAGGGATAAACTGTATTTAAACAATATGTTTAAATAAAGTCTGAATTGATACTGATTCATTCCAGATGAGAATTTGGGATCTGTCAGATGTGTGGGCTTGCTGTGCTATGCTCTAAACTTTTAATCAGAAATAGTCATTCTCTGTACTAAACCAGTATCTGTAAGGCTTGGACACATGATTGTGACAAGCAGCATTGTCCCTGGCCCTTGATCCTTATCAGCTTTAGTGACCTGGGTGTTGGCTTGGAAGCAATTCCTCTGGCTGGTGTGTGGGAGCAGAGATCACTGAGTCACCTTGCAAGGTGCCTTCCCAGATCTGATACAGCATTTTGCAAGTCATATAACCATTCTTTGCCTCAGTTCCTCTCTGGGAAGTGAGGATACCAGTTTTCCCACTGAATGTTAGATTGGGAGATGCTGTACAGATGCAGGTTTACGTTTCTTTGTACTCATTAGACTATCCAGTGACATTTTTGTCCCTCATTTCAGTATATACTTTTGTAAATCTCCATAGTCTCCAATTAGTAAATTTTTTTTTAGTTTGTGTTCCCAGCATGATATTACTATTTAATTATGTCTGAGGGGTTTTTTGGTGTTTCTTAAAAGACCTGGCAGGAGGACAAGTGTCTTTCTCTTCTCCTTGGCTCCCCAGTATACCTTCAAAAACCCAGCACAAGGTTCTGAAGTCCATGCTTGTACCTTCATTATACAGGGTAGCATGTAAATACAGTGCAATTTAACCATGTTTCTGAGTATTTTTGGGAATAAGTTTTTTTCCCAAATTGGGAGAATAATTTTGTAAGGTTATTGAGCAAAGCTTCACTTCTTTGGTCACTGGGAGTATGCACATGTTCTGGTTTGAGCCACTACCTCAACTAAGTCAGTTGGTAGAATTACTTACCAGGAGCAGCATAACAGAAGGGATGCAGAGAACTCCCCAAGCCTGAGAGCTCCCTGAATTCTGCACCTCAGTTTACTTGAGCTGTGGTTTCTCTTTAGCTGTTATTTGCTTGGGAAGCTGAACCTCTGCCTTGAGCTTCCCCACTGCACGTGGCGTTGGTCGGTCACTGAGCCACTGTGCCAGCTGAAAATGGTCCAGGAGAGGTTATCTTCCTTTGTCAGTCTGATCCCTTCTCTGGTTTGCTCCATGGAGTCACCCAAAGGGGCCATATGTGTCTGCATATATCTATATATGTATGTATGTATGTATATACATGCACACATACATCAGATTCTGTTCTGTCTTGATGCTCAGGGTTGCCAAGCAAAAATTCTGAGGAAGAGGTGACCAGCTGCACACAGAGCCTTTCAGCAAAGGAAGCAAAAGTCATCTCCAACTGTGAGAGTGTTTAATTGCTCTCTGCACAGTTCACTGATTTCAAGGCCTATAGGGACCCCTGTGATTCTTTTGCCTGAACACCTGCATGTTACAGCCTGTGGCATTTCAGTGTTTTCTGCATTACAGCCATTAAGAAGTGGCTGAACTGGAATGTGCCTCTGAGAACATCATCCAGTCTCAATTTAAGCTTTTAGCAAAAAGGACCTCATAGAGTTAGAAGGAAATTAATTTCTGATATTCCAGATATGGACAGAACCCTTGGAGTTCTTCAGCTTTCAAAACTTCAGGTGAGGCCCCAGCACCCATGTCCCACAGCTTGCATATACAGTCATTAGTTAATGTGAAGAGTTGTTTCTGTGTCTCAATACTTCTTGATTCAGTTTGTAGTCACTGAGCTTTATAATGCCTTTCTGTACTTGACCAAGGTAGCAGATTAAGACACCATTTTGAGTCCCTTGTTGGTGGAGGTTTCCAACATCATTCCAGCCCGGAGATGACCAGCTTAGGTTGTGGGATGTAGAGACCTGTGGGTTTTGTGTGTGTGTGGGTTGGAAGGTGCTGCTTTTCAGTCCTGTTGTCAAACTTACAGGCAGTGTCCGTGTAAACTTCTTTCCTGGTTTTTTTCAGATTTGGTTTCATTGTCATTCCTCTTCATTTGGCATCATTCCCAAAAAGCTTATTTGCCGTCTGCACCAGCTGAGAAACTTTTTTTATAAAATCTTGTCTGTCCTTGCTGTTGAGTAAAGCCCAGGATTGGTATTGTCTGCTCCCAAGCTTTGTTTCTGTAATGAGTCTCTCAGGTAATGCTGGCATTAGCATGGGCTTTCATTAGACTACTTTTCTAAGGCTTTTTGTTTTCTCATGTGAGGCTTTGTATTCTTGCAATACTTGTAAAAGTTTTAGTCGTTTCCACTATCCCAGGTTCCATAGGTTTCCACACTCTAATCATATCTTCTGAAGCACCAAACCCAACCTTCCCTGGCAGTTTTGCAGTTTTATTTCACTGCATTTTCTATACCTTTTATAATTTTTTCTGTGTGTGTCTCAGGCCTAGATCAGGGGCCTCAGTAAATTATAAAAAAATACCTGTACTGATTTTTGCTTCCATTTTGTCCAGTTACTTGCATTGGCAAGATGAGGTCTGAGCCTGCCGAGTGTCAAGAGCTCTGACTGGATCCTGTGTGACCTCTGTGCATTCAGAGCTGTGTGAGGCTCTCGGTGCTGAAATCAGTGGAGACTCCCACTGGTTTTGTTGACCACTGGATCAACATTTAATCTTTGGCAAACACTTTATTTCTAAACATTTTAAGATACTTTGATTTGAAAAAGGAGAGGTGTGGCAGGTGGAGCACCTCTAATGGACGCGTGTGTCTGTGGGAAGGTTGTTACTGACTCTCGTATTCATTGTCTGTCCTGTGGTGGGTAGGAAGAATTGACAACAAGCAGGAGACTGGTTTTAGGTGTGTTTATGAGCACTTGTAATAGACGAGTTAGGAACTGTGGAAATGCTGAAATTATGGTGAATAGCAAGCCCTTTATTTTGTTGAGGTCCATAACTTGGGGATCTGTGGCCTCAAGGAGCCCCAGGGAGGACCAAGCCCACCTGCTGTGGATGCAATGGCAGCAGCACGAGTTTGTGAAGGCATGAAAGGGAGAAAAACAGAGTCCATGTGCTACCACAGGTTCCCAGTCCAGTTGTCTGACTGAAATAATCTTTCATGGTAGCTGGAAAAAGAGATCTGTGCCATAAATTTTTGTCTGTGTGTGTTTACAAAAGCACCGATTCCCACTTGTAATTGTGAATTCATCCCTGTGCTTTCCTGAAATACATTTATTTTCTTCTGTGTTTGTGTGTGCTGTAAGAAAGATCTTGGCTTACAGTGACAAGCAGAAGAGTTATTGCTTCTGCAGAAATATGAGACCTTTCAGTGTACCACAACCTGTGACAGTGTTGTGAATGCCAGGATTTATATTGTGTTTCCCAGCAAATGGAAGGGTGATATAGAGAAGTTTGCAAGAGGCAGATTGTTGAAAGTGACTCTCAAACTTAAGAAAAACTTGTGTTTTTACAAAGAGAAGACTCATCTCAGTGTCTTCACTTCTAGGGTGCTGTTAGGGCAAATCCTGAGGCTGTGGTACCTCTGAGGTAAGTGCTGTTTGGGAGATGCCAGCCTGGTGTGCCCATCTCAGAGCACCAATTCAATCCCCAGTAATTACAATAAAAGGGCTTGTGGAATCTCTGGTTTCCTGCTTTCCTTTGCAAGCTGAGCAACTTGCCTTGCCTCCAGACCTTCAAATAGTGCGTGGACCTGTGCTGAATATGTAATGCTCTTCTGATCCTTTAATCTTGCCGCACACTGCAAACCTCCAAGCCTCAACAAGCCCTGCTGAAGCAGGGAAAGTGCTCATATTCCTACCTTTGCAGGTTTGGGAACTGAGGCACAAGGTTTGCCTGCCCTGTGACTACACAGCAGTCAATGGCAAGCTGAGGAATTCCAGTGACCTCATGCATGGAACCAGGATTTCAGAGGAAATCCTTTGATTCCCAATGATGAAGTTTTATCTTTTGCTGCCTCTGTCCCTGTCACTGGAATATAGTGTTACCCTCCATACTTCTTGCACCACTTGCCTTTATTCCATTTTAAAGCAGTAGGTGTTGCAAAGCAGATTTGTTAAAGCTTCTAATGTAGAATTAGCTGTGGAGTGTGGGGTAGGAGGTGCTGCTCCTCTCCTTTCTTCTTCCTGCAGCACCGTAGCCACCCTCCTTGGCAGGTGCTTGGTCCTTGGTGTAATTTCATGAAGGAAACAGGGAATTCCTCATAACGGAACAAAACGCCCATGTGAAATATGGATTAACAGGAGGATATATTTTTTATTTCTCTCTCCTTCCCAACTTCTGAGGTGCCATCCTCTGCTTGAACTCGCGTTGTGCCTGTGTGGCTGCATCCGTGCCCAATTGGCAGGAGCTCTGCAGTGCTGTACTTTGGATCAGGACAGGGATAAGGCACTTGTGTGCTTGGAGGAGAATTTGTCACATATCTGTTATGGTGTGGTTTTGTATTTCAGTATGTTGTGACTGGGTGTGTAACATGACCCAGCAGGGTAACCTGAAAGCAGAGCTGTGCTAAAATAGCCCATTCCTCTGTGTGCTGTGGTGGCTGCTCACATGAGGCAGGTTTATGTGTGCACCCCTGGCAAGGGATGCAGAGAGAGAGCTTTGACAGGATTAGCACATGGTTTTAACAGCCCTCAGGAAATATGAGCAAAGGCTGGTTGGGATTTTGCCCTCCCTGTACAGAGGGTCTCGTGCACTGAGGGGCTTTGGGAAGGTATAGGGTAATGAGGTTCACTGCTGGTGGTGCTGCTGGCCTGGCAGCCCCTGAATTTGTGTGCTTGTGTCACACACTGCTGCCAAATGCCCCCATTCATCTCCTGTTCTTGTGTGGCACTTCTACCACATGGCTCTGAGCACTGCCTTTTCCTCTAGAAGAAAGATTGCTTTTCCAAAACTTCAGCAAGAACCCTTCCACAGACCATTTGCTCTTTTTCTCTCTTTTTCTCTCTCTCTCTTTTTCTCTCTTTTTCTCTCTTTTTCTCTCTTTCTCTCTTTTTCTCTCTTTTCTCTCTTTTTCTCTCTTTTTCTCCATTTTTCCTCTCATTTTCTCTATTTTTCTCTCTTTTTTCTCTCTTTTTCTCTTTTTTTTTTCCTCTCTCTTCTTTCCTTTCTTTCTTCTGGCCATGGGACAGGACTGCAGCATGTCCCCCAGTCCCCATAAGTAGGCAGTGATGCTGGTAGGTGTGCAGGGGTCATTGAGGAGTTTCAGAGCCATCTCTTGGAAATGAAGACATTTTCATAGGGCTGGATCTGAAGGTCGTGCTGAATCTGTGTTCTATAATATTGATTGGGTTGATCATTAATGTAATGACAAGGGGAGCTGTGATTTGCAAGTTAATACATATTCACTGCACAGCTTAGAAGTCCTGCTTCAGGAGATGCTACAGAAGAACTTCCACATTATTAGATATGAATCTAGAGTTTACAAGAATGTAACTGTAGAAACTATGGATGCTGAAGACTTTTAAAGGGGGAGGCAAAGTGCTCAATAGTAACTGCTGCTTTTCGTGGGATAGGAGGTAAAGAGGACAGTGAGCATTGGGAAGTGTCTCCATTGGGGTGAAACCCAAAGTATATAGCTTAGGACATGGAAGAGGATGTAAAAAAATGTATTTTAAGATATTCCCTCTTTTCCTTACCCTTTGTCCTCACATCAGCCAACTCCAGAAAAAGTTTGGTTTAGATGGGGTAAGGGCTTCAATTTTTGGAAATGGCCTCATAGTTTGGTTCTGTGCCTTTATTATGATAGACTTCAGAAACCACTCCAATTTCCACATAGACACTTGTGATGAAATGGCCTGTCTCATTGCCTGATCTACTAAAAAATGCACTTTCATCTTAAGATCATAATTGTACAGGTTTCCAAGCAAAAGGGTAAAAAAATGGACTCTAACTCTGTCATACATTTTTAAAGACAGGACCAAGCAATTCCCTTTTGAATGTAACAAACAAATTATTTCTCTAACATAAAGGCACCATGAGATAGGAGAAAGCTTTTGACTGCAGAAGAGCCCATTGAATGTGGAATGCAGGAGAAGGGGGAGGTGGGTTGGCAGGCGACGGTCCAGCAGCTGGTAGGAAAGGTGCATAAAAGCAGAGAAACAACAGAAGACAAATGGAAATTTTCTGAAGTATCTGGTAATGGTTTCTTCTTCAAAGCACACAACCCACAGAACAGCTTTAAATAGTTACCATCCCATTTGCCAAAATTACATTAAAATAGGATTTTGAAGAAATGGAGGCATATAGGTTGGTTGATGGCTTTTAAACCAGAAAGCTGAGAACATGGAGAATGTCTCTGCAGCAGATTCATAGACTGGGTATGTCTAGAGAATGGTTTTGAGGCCAAGAAATTACAAATCTATTTTATAAATTGTGCTGGAATCAGTTGAGTATGCATAGACCCTCTAAGGAAGGAAGACATTTGAGTTTTCTTCCCATTGCCTAAGGGATGGAGTATCTTCTGCAAATTTTTGGTTTGGGGTTGTTTGTCACCAGCTGAGCATTAAATTCTGTTCCTAGCACAGCAGCAAACTTGCTTTTGTAAAAGTTGCTGTACCTTTTCTTGGCTTTGTGCCTCCTGCCACACCTTATGTGGGGATTTTGGTTGTAAATTCATCAACAGGGACAGGGATTACCTCTTCCTGGGGGGATTATTTGCAGCATGGAGTTTACCCTGCAGTGGAGTAACCTAACCCTTCACTGTGTGTACAGAATTGACAGAGGGGTAGCTCATATGTGACAATGCCACATTGCCCCTATGGAGGACAGCCACCCCTACAAAAGCACCCTACAAACCCACAGCTTTTCTGTATGAGTGAGGACATGACTCAGGTTATTCACCGAGTTAATTCAGTGCTGGAAACAAGTCCCAAGTAACTGTGCAGCCCCCAGCACATTGCATCTCTTATCTGAGGCCACTGGACATGTTTGAAATGCTAGTGTTAATTTGAAGCTGTCCTCAGTCTTCATGTCCCCTAAAGAGTGATGCACATTACCAAACAAACTGTTCACTCCCTCAGTCTCCTATACCAGGATGTAAAGGACAGTCCCATGTTCTCTGAACTGAGCTGAAGTTGTGTTGGTATGTTCTGATACATGTTTTGTGGTAGGAGCAGGGTGAATTCCTCTGATTGTGCCATTCAGTAGATACGGCTTTGTTTATTTTTTTAAGCTGGCACAGAAATGCAGGATAAGCTGAGCTGACCACAAGTCATTAAATGTTATGACTTGAATTGAATGCTGAACAATATTGTTAAAGCATAAAGGGAAACTCTGGAATAAATTAACAGGTCGTATAATATCTTGTGTTTCCCAGAAATGCAACAGCAGCCACCCATCTCTCTTCAACTACTTTCTCAGCTAAAGGTGAGATATTTCTGCTCCAACTCAAGGCATCCAGGAGTCAGACATTTGTGTTTGAGCTGGCCACAGCTGCAGCCATGCTCCCTTCGCAGCTGCCAAGGGGAAATGGGAATCTCCAGAAGGTCGTTCAGGACCTTATCCTCAGGCAGATGTCTGTGATGGATCAGAAGATTTGCTCTCAGAAGGTGCCTCTTTGTCTCCACTGAAAGAGTTCCTGTGACCACCATCTCCTCCCAGGTATGGGCAATTACAGCTTCACTGAATTAACTGCTGGTGCTGTGACAGGAGCAGGATGGGGCTGATCACCATCTTCTTGCACCATTGGGATATTTGAGAGGAAAAGTATATTAGATGCTTAGGGGTTTTATTTGCCATTGGTGGATGGCAGGGTTCATGCTGCACACAATGGCTCTGATTCCTCCATAATTTATTTTTTAAATTTTCCTTCTGTGAGGAATTCTGTTTTTTAGGAGAATTCCTGTTGTGCACTGGTGGAAGGGACACAGCTGTGTTATCGTGAGGGCACATTTGTGCATCTTTCCTCTCTAAGAGGCTTCAGCAGATCTGAGAAAGAATAGTTGTTGTCCTTGTTAACAAGGGTGATTGTGGGATCTGGCTCCACAACGATGTACAAAACCTCCAGGGCTGCCAGAGCTGGCACTGGAGCTGAGCTCAGCCCAGGGTACAAATCCAGGTGAAAGTGAAAAGGGCTGCCAGCATCCCTGGGAGGCAGCCTTGACTGCTTTGTGTGATAGATGCTCTTCAAAATAGCTAATGACCCTGCACTGGAAAGCAAAACCTTCTTCTGGAGTTGGACTTGGTCCATGGACATGTCTTCTTTAGTTGCTCCAGTTCTTTGAGCTAGCTTAGAGAAGGATTTTGCATTTGTATTCTGGAGCAATTGCCTCACATTTATATTTCAACTATTTCTAGGAAGGCAGCAGACAAACTGCGTTGAAACTGAAACTTTTTTTTTTTTTTGTCTGGATCCAGTCTGCTACAAATTTACATTCATATGTGTAATTCCAGAAACTTTAATTGGAAGGCTGAAGCTCATCGGAGTAGGAACTTCCAGGATTAGACCCTAAAAATATATGTTGTTTTACCAAATAATACATATTACTGCTTAAAATAGCATAGTTCTAAAGCAGTGGCTGGCATCCAAAGCTTGACATCCATATTTCTGTTGCCAGGATATTTTCCCACTAAAAGTGAATTAAAAACATAAAAATCAATGTCTATTTAGACTGTTCATTATTATTGCTTGGTTAAGTATAAACAATATGTCAACACATAACAGACACTTAGGGAAGACATTTCCTTGCAATAATACAAATCTGAAATTCTCCTGGCTGCTTCCTAACCTGGCACTCACAGCCTTGGATCCAACTGCACAGCTCAGAAGTTTTGAAACTAGCCTCTGAGCTGGGCTTTGGGTAAAGTTTCTCAGCAGTATATAATTATTCCCATTATACCTGTTGTCAATGATTCATTGACCGCTGAGGCATACATACAAGCTATTTTTCTCTTTATGACTTTTTGGGGGGATGATTCACTGGTTATAAGTGTACATTATCATATGACTAAAGAAGGAAAAAAAAAGACAAATGGAGTAAAGTGCCACTGAGATTTTCCATATTAAAACAAAAAAGAGTTTGATCAATAAAATAGTGATGTTTCTCCCACATAAAGCCAGAAAACATCTGTAAAGCTTCAGAACGGCCAGAATCCTATAGCTTTCCTTTGGTTTTACACTTCTGCAATGCAATACACCAAAATCAGCAGAGTAAAACAAAGTAAACACAGCTGGGAAAGACAGGGGTATATCAGCTTTTTTTCTGAATGGCTTGGCCATTCTCTGCTCAGGTGTTGGTCCTTCCTTGTTCCACATTAACCCAAATCACTGATGCCAGAAGAGAGCTCTTTCTTAACAGTGACACAGGGAGAAAAGGATGGGTTGTTCAGCATAGCTGTGGTGTCAGGGATGCTCACAGCACATCTGTTCTGCTGGATTGGGCTACAGGAGAGGGGAGAAATCCTGATCATTGGCTCCAGTTGAATGATATCACTCCTGGGAAATGGTGGGGCAGCTCTTCGAAATAAATTTTTTTCATATAAGTTGCTGATATGAAATAGCAACTGTTGAAAACCCAAAAACTGTTGAAAACTTTGGTGAAAACCCAAAGCAGTCACAGGACTACCTTGACATCAGTAGCTTGGAGTGCATTTTGTAACCCACAGGTCGACATGAAGATGGGGAGCGAGGACCTTTGAAGGTGCTGACTGAGAGACAGAAAAAACCCTTTTCCCCTTTGAAAACTGGTCAGCAGAGCAAGATGGTCTGTTGAGCAACAGGGAAGATAGATTTATGTGTCACTGTTAGCTTCTGCGAACAAGCCAAAGTGTTCTGGCACAAAACACATGATATTTATTCACAAAAATGTGGAATTAATTGCTATCATCCAGATTTTTTTAATGGGAACTCATTTTGGGTTTTGGTTACAATAGTCCTGAGCCTCAGTCATTGTCAGGAGCGGGACTGCCCTGCCGTGTGAAGGCCCGACAGGAAACAGTGGTGGGTCCAGGGAGGGAATTCCATGGAAATGTCCAGCCCACAGCAGCCTTTGAATGAGGGGAGTTCACTTATATCTTTGTGGAAGTCACATTTATGACCTAATACAAAGGTCTATTTACATTAGCTTGTTAGCAAGAAAATAGCCTCCCAGATGTTTTACTTACTTCACTGGCTTTTATATTTAGTGGATTTCCTTCTTCTCTGGCCTTTCTTTTAAAAGCAAAGGAGGTGGATTCTCACCTCTCCTCCTCTCTGTCTATATCTGTCTTTGTGGCTGACCTGACACATCTTGAAATTGAATCATAGGTTTCCTTTCTCTTAGATTCAAATTTTTTTTTGGTGGATCTCCCAGGCTCTTGCCAAGCACTGTCCTTCAGCCATCTGAGGCTTTGTATCTTCTCCTTCCCCTACCACACTGTGACCCAAACTGCAGTTTGCACCAGGGCATTCTTCTCTCATCAGAGCCACCAAAACGTCCTCCTCTTGCACCTCTGCTTGTGCTTGACTTTCCCCTTTGCTTGGACCACAGCTCTGCTCTGAGCTGCTCTGAGCTGGAGCAGCACTCCTTTAGCATAGAAGTTGCAGGTACTAGTTCCTTCAGCCTGTGGGGGAAGAGCCAGGAAAGAGAAAAGGGGCATGAGAAGGAGTGAATGCTGATGGAATTTGGGAAGGGAGGCTGAGCTGAGGCAGTAGAGAGTTCTCAGTTACTCAATTTGACAGGTACTTCCTCTGAGTTAGCAGGAAATATTTCTGCTCTCACCTGAACTGGAATTTGGGTTTTTCTCAGTGTTTGTTCCCACTGTTGTACACCACCAGTGTGAATTGTAGTTGTCCCTAGATATCCACTATCCACTCTCCCCATGGAAATCAACTACTGGAGCTGAACTGGGCCCAGTGTGGCATATACACATGTGCTGCCTGCTGCAGGTCTTCCAGTTTTTATCTGTGATCTGTACTCAGCAGCAACACTAAACTCTTCTGTATTTCATATTCTTATTGTCCATTTGAGGATATAATTTACCTGTGTTTTGCACTCTTCAGAGTTTTACTGTATCTGGGCTATCTGCTCTCTCCATTTCCTTGGTTAGTGGGGAATTGACTCTGTTCAGAATCTTCAGACACACAGAGAAGAAAGAGATTTTTATCTACAGAGACAGAGATCACAGATATATGAACTATGTCAGGGGTGAGCAGGTCATTCTGATGCAATTTCATGGAAACATGCAATTACATTTATAGGCACAGTTGAGTAAGGTAATTTGGAGCACAGCTGGCCAGTAGCGGGGATTTTCTCCCCTCTAGTCATTGCCATGGACCCACAGTCTGGAGGAAAGCCCAGGTTGAAAGGGTCACTCACAGGCCAATAAAGGAATGTCTGTTGACTGGGAACACCAGCCTCAACAGTTTCAAAAACGTGTTTTTCTTCATCTTCTTGAAACAAGATTACACTTAGTCATCACTTATATGGTTGGACTCTTATGATCTTACAATTGCAATCCTTTTCCTTACTTTATCCT
>VZRH01003881.1:735992-760801 GCA_013397555.1 Urocynchramus pylzowi
CTTTTCCTTTCTTTTTCCCCCTTCCCCCCCCCCCCTTTTTTTTTTTCCTTGTTTCTGTAGAACCATTTATTAAACATATGTTTTATTCCTGCCTGGGGATTTCCACTCAGTTTTCTGTGGTTGATATCCCAACGCCCAAAGTGTTCTCGGAGTACAGCTGGGGAGATCTTAGTCAATGCAGCAGGAAAGAAGTCATGCCTGTTCCCTTGCATTAAATAGGTGGGCCAGATTTCCATCTGGTGTAAATTATCACGGCCATAGATCTGTTCAGATGGTGGTTGCAGCTTCTCTGAGAGACTGGAGGAGTAAAGCTTTGCTAACAGTGGTGCTGAGGGAAGTATTCAGTCCTTGTGAGGATGTGTCCACATTGCCAGAGCAGTCTCTGGGTTGGATCAATTGGAAGGGACAGTGCTGCAGTGCCTTGTCCATTCAAGTAAGTGCTGTATGAAAGTTTATGGCAAATCTAGATTTGTTTGGCCTTATTTTCCAAACCTTTTTCACCATCTCCTAGGGCTTTGACTCTTGCCTACAGTACCACTAAACTTTCTTGGTGTGGCAGCAAATTACTGAGTCTGAGTAAAGCTGTCCTACATGTCTAAATGACACCTTTGTTTCTGGAGGATTTCCATTAGTTTATCTCAGTGATCCACTTTTCTACATCCCTTTCCAGGCAGAAACTCTGTCAGCTTCTCTACTTCCCTGGTGAGATACTGCTACACAAGTCACTGCTTTGCCCTCTCACCCCAAACTCATTATTTAAACCCATCTTCATTAGACAATGTTATTATTGCATTTACTGTTGCATCTGGAAGGCTTAAAAATCAGACACACAAAACAGAGTAAAACAATTTGTTCTGCCCCAGTGATCTTGGTTGCTAGAGACCTCTTCAGCAACTTCCAGCTCCGTTTACTCAGCAATTAAACCAAATCCTTGTCATTTAATAGCTCTATGTAAAGACTTGCTTGCAACAAGTTTTGCTATCTGATGTTATACTGTGATGTACAATTTTAGTTGATACAACTAAAACGTATCCAAACTTTGAATGATTTTCTTGTGACACGTGCTGTGCTAGGATATTCAAATTGCTGTTGTATAATGATGACTAATTCCTTAACTAAAGTCCATCAGTAAAATCTCAGCTTTTTATCTTACTCTTTGAAGTATAAAAATACCATTATTTCATCTCCATAATACTGTTTCTGTTTTATCTCAGCTCCGTCCTACTGCACAATTATTTACCAGCATCTGTAGTATCATTTTTTCTTGTATATTTACTGAGTCTTCAGTGTTGCAATTGAGTTGTCACCATGTGGCTTAACTGGTGACTATGTCCTCAGCACAGGGCTAGTGTAACCTTGAGGAAGGCTTTCTTGATTTCTGGTGGGGAAAGTCTGTCTTTTAGGATTTCACTGCTCTCAAGCTACATGAACTTGTAACTAATTTCTGTTTGGTCTCAGGCTCTGTGCTCTCTTGAAGAAATTGTAATCTGAAGGGATGTATTTTGGGTAAAACTAGGGGCCAGCAGGCAGCTGCTCTTGGAGTTGCCCAAGGGGCACCTAAAAATGCAGGTGAAGGCACATCTCTGAGCACTGTGCATCGCTTTGTTCCTGGTGCTGTTCCTCCAGTCCCAGGTGTGTGTGCTTGGCTGTGTGCGCCCTTGCCTTGGCCTACATGTGAGAGGTTGGACATTCCTGGAGAGGGGAAAGGCTGCACCCTCATTGCCCTGTACAAGGACTGTGCCCCTTCCCTTGTTCACCAGAGTCAGGGATCTGATTTTGGCTAGAGCAATCCCTCTGCAGGGGTTATTCCTGTGGTGAACTGGTGGGCAGACCTTGATTTTGCCCTCCTTCAGCCCTTGACCAGGGAAGAGAAGGAGAGAAGGTGGCCAGCAAGCCGGATTCTCTGCTTTAAGCTTGTTCTTTGGCTGAAGTAAGCCTTATATTTGGGTTTGGCTTTTCATGAGACAGACTGTCTTTATATTCTCTTTTTTAATTTCTAATTCGGTATATGGGAGTGCAACTTCACCTCTGTCTGTGTTGTAGAAACCTCTTCTTGTTGTCCCTCTGGCCTGTCCTGTGCTCCGTGATGTCCAAGTCCAAGATGCGGTACATGAGGAAAGCCAAACTGCACCTCTGAAAGTCTATATTCAGTCAGTCTTTTTACACTTTGCACCACAACAGGTGAATCCGTTAAGAATGCTTTCTTTCATTTCACTGGGATTAATTATAGAGTGAGAAGATATATTTTATGGCAGTGAAGAGCAAAATCTTTGCTTTTAAACTCCCCGGTTTCGCAGTCTGCAGGGAGAGATCCATCAGGAGAGACAGCGCCTAATCCAGCTTTCCTGTGTGCATCAATTAAAACTTCTAAAGTGGGGTCTGGAGCTTTGAGCGTTACTCAGTAAACAGAACCTGTGTTGAATGAAAGCCCTAGGCTAGAGCAGGCCCTGCTTAACAAGGCTGGCACCCTAGGTTCCTTCTGGAAAGGACAGCTCACCTCACTGAACCATGGCTTGTACACTGTCAGAAAGTGGAAAGGCAATAGAAGTAGGGTGCACTTAATAAGTTATTCATAACATCAAGTGTACAATATATCAAAAAGAACTAAAATGCTGTAGCTGTTTCACCAAATCAGGTCATGCCTGAATGGTGTCTCCAGTGTCACCACAGGCTTGTGTAATTGGTAATTAGTGTTGGTGTGAAACAGTAGGGTCCAGAGCAGAGAAGATGACGTTAGTAGGGATGGGGTAGCAGTATCCAAGAGTAACTTAGGAAATAAAACAGAGAAATTGATAAAGCAAACTTCAGCAGTGTGTGGCAGTTGTTAGAGTGCCTGCAGAAACCATCACAAGGTCTGGTTGCTGTGATGTATGTGAGCAGGACATTGTTCAGTGCTGCCTTGCTTTCCATGTCCCTCAATCCCTAAATTTTTTAATTTCTCTATTCTTCATCTGCAAAGTGAGGATCCAGTATCACCTTTAGGAGGATGTGGATTGTGTTAAATTATGAATGTCTGTAAAGCTCTTTGAAATCTTTGCATGGCTCTTGTTTCAGCAGTACAAGGTATTATCTACACTATCATTGCTGTGCTTGTTCAGGAAGAGTACAATGGTTTTTGTTTGCAATTGTGGTCCCAGCTGCACTCTGCAGTTGGATGCTGAGGGATAGGTGTTCCATTAAAACTGCATGTGGAGAGCTCAGCTGCCTCTTAATGTGAGAGTTGCAGAAGTAATGAGAAAGAAGGCTGCAGGACAGAGATAGATAAGTGCTAGCTGCAGGTTTTGCTTTATTCTTCCCTTTTTCCTTGGCATTAATCTGGCCAACTAGAAATAAAAATTTATGCCTGTATCTATTAGAGAAGCATAGCTGGAATGTAAGATTTATTGGCACCAATATGCAGGAGCAATTTCAGAAAGAGCTCTGGAAATAAACTCATTTTTGGGTTTCCTTTACTCTGAACTCTTCCTCTACAAGAACTAATGAGCACAACTGCACCAATCAATCATTGACTTTTGCCCTTCTATGCCACCTTTAGTAAAGATTCTTAAACCCTTTTTAGGGTTGGCACTTGATACCAAAGGAACTATGGGGTGGGAGTTTTAATATTCTGTTTACAGCTGGGCTGGAGACATGTACTGGTTAATTCCAAGCCTTGCAAAGTCAGTGAGAGCTTCAGAAAGACCCAGGTGTGAGTGGTGACTCTGCTAGAGCATGGCTATGGCTGAGTTTTCCTGTGCTGTGCTCACACCAGTTCTGTGAATGCCCTCAGGTTGTTAAGACAGGATGGTGGAGTCAAAATTATTCAAAATTAGGGGAGGAGTGGCAGGAATTTGCCAGTTTTCAGGAGCCATTGCACACATGTTGCACTGTAAACTCCCATTCCAAAGTGGAATTGAACATTCTGATGTTATGAAAATGTGATCTGCAGTGATTTAACAGGGTTGTGAATGGAGGTGGTTTTTCTGTCTGCCAAAAAGGTGGTAAACAATGTCCAAAGTTTCTTGCTTCCCACAGACCTGAGTTGCAGCCAGCAGGGCTCAATTCTGTGTGTGAAGAACCTTGGTGGCCAGACACCTTCTTCCCTTAAACCTCCAGGATGCCCAGGAAGTCACAACTTGTAGGTCATTACAAATGGATCATTTGGATGAACCATCTTTGTGTCTGAGATAGTCAGCTTGGCACTGGCTTCTAATTGATGCACAGCTGAGGTTTAATGCAGCTTCAAGAGATCAGTGTGTAATGATGCTTTTCCACTTCATTCCAAGGAATGTTTCTTCTGCCCCTCCTGTTCCCCTGCCTCTTTTAGCTCTGGTTAACTACAATGGAGAAAATTCACTCACAAAGCCTCTTCTTCTTCCTTGCAGTAGTGTGATTGGTTACCCAAGGAAGGGCAACTCAGTCTGGTTTTCAAAGCATTTTTGTAGGATTGAACTGACTTAAAGCTTAATAGGATACGTACAGTGTTACACAGAATGCAGCTTTCATGCTGTGCACTGAAGATTTACAATTATTTTAATTTAACCCAAATGAAAATGTTATGAGCCAAGTTATTTTGCAGACATCTCTTCTGGATGGTTATTTGATTCCTTACACTTCATATGAAAGATTTAACTTGAGGTTTGGCTGCTCTATTCATGTGTCCAAATGTATTTTAGGGGTTTGGTTTTACAAAGCAGACCTTCTCAGCTTTTGCAGGTGCAGTTTTTTGTCCTTGCAACTAACTTTGCCTTCAAAGAGATATTGGGAGGGGGTAAAGTGGGACTCACTGCAGCACAAGGAGTGGCAGAACATGGTGGGCACCCAGAACTGGGGAGCAGTGGGGGGAGCCTAAAACATTCCTGCAAGTCTCTTTTCAGGGATGGGAAGAATCAGGCCAGCTGTGTTTTCTGAATGAAGGCTGCAGTATCAGGCACTGCAGACACTTCTCATGCTTTATTCTGGTGTGGGCAATATGCTGACATGGGCCTGACCTGTGTGGTGGAAACCTTTGTCTTCAATGCCTCGGAGACCCTGGGGCTGGTAATGAGAAATGCTGCCCTGGTATCACAGGTATCACAGGGCAAGAAAGGCTGTTAAAGCACCTTTTTGTTCTTGGAGAGAAATACTTGCTGCTTGGTGTCCTCCTCCCCTGAGTGCTTCTGTGAAGGATGACACAAATGACCCCTGGAAAGCAAATCCTGAGGCTGTTCAGTGCAGGTGACGTGAAGAAAGGGCATTGTGTCCTTGGTAGCTCAGCACTGGCATTCTGTGCCCCTGCATGAAGTGGTCCTAAAGTTAGTTCTGGTGCTATAAGACACTGCAGAGGAAGAAATTCCCAGCAGAGAGTTTCTGTGTATTTGATTTGTACTTGGTGTTTGTTGGACCTCATGTGGAATGTCTGGAGGATTGTTTTAGCTGCCACTTCTGCAGAGAGGGAAAATTTCTAGTAGACAAATGGGAGACACTTGTCCTGTCTTCATTCTGATGTTAATTGGGAGTTTGGAGCGAGTCACTACAATTCAGCCAGGCACATACTTACTTGGATGTGTCTGCTTTTCTGTCTCAGTCACACAAATGCTCAGGATTAGCCCTGGAGATATAAAAATCTTAAAAAGAGATGAACCCAGGACTTGAAGCTGGACTGGCCAGGGTCTGGATCCTACTGGCCTGGCGGGGAGCCTGACCTTAGCACAACAAGCTGTGGCTGGCCTGGTATGGGTCAAAACTGTAGAATTCAAAGTCAGAACAGGGGGAGAAGAGAGAGCCTGGAGCAGACAGAGAAACTCTTAAGTTTCTTAGGTAATTTCCAGAACTGTTATTGCTTCCAAGTGCTCCTGCCTTGCTCCTCTCCATCACAGGTCTCCCAAGGCCTGGGGATGCTGACAGCCTGACCCACACTCCTGCCTCACCCCTACTCTTGCCAGACTTGACAGAGGAGTTTAGTGGTTCCAAGGGAACAGGAAATCAGGAGCATTGTGTGACCATGGCTCCCACACTGACCCTTTTCAAATGCCTCACCTTAATAGAGGAGACCCTTTGGCAACTGCAACAGTGTTTGAATTATCTTTAACAGGCTCATCTGCTAAAGCCTCTTCTGGAAATGGTCTCTCTTCATATTTTAGATTCCAGCATCCTTTTTTTTGGAAATTAACAACCACATGGAGATGATCTAATTGCACAGAGCCTTGTTGAACTAGAGTCAACATTTCCTTAACCTCTTATTAAGGCTATCATAAAGGTATATTTTTTGAGGTCGTATTATTAGCATGATGTGTTTGGCTTCATGTCCAAAGGAAGTGCTCCAAAGATACTAACACACACTGAATTGAAGGAAAGAATGAAGATGATTACATGAAGCCCAAGAATTTTAAGTCTGTTAAAAGTTTAACTAGAAAACCTTGGTTGCTGAACCATCTGCTTTTAATCTTCCTATTGCTATGCAGTCTTCTGGGGACTTGGGCTTGGCAACAGATTTCCAAATCACTAAATTAATCTTGTCAGGTTCAGGAAGCACCAAAAAACCCTTGGGAGGTAGATTCTGCACTCAGTTACACCTGTGTGAAGTCACCACCTTTGGCTAACACAGTGACACCACATTTTCTCTGTAGGTTTGTGTGGTCAAATATCTAGACATGCTGATCTGCAAACTGAAATTTGGCTGGATTACTTGTCTAAAGTCTCTTATGGATAAATGACCCTGAAATATTCAAAATTATCTGCATCATCATCAAGCAGTCTCAAATATCCATTTGGATATTGAAAAAAAAAATTGCTCAGCAGCATTGCAATAGTAAGTCTTTTTACAGCAATACTTTTTTGGTTGAGCCATTGGTTTATGTGTGCATGAGATGTTCTCTCTGCAGCCCTGTTCTGTGAGCAAGGGCTGTCAATATGTGCGTGGCCTCATCAAAACAGGCCTAGCAAAGATGTTAAACACAGAGTCTCTCTACTAAAAAAAATACCCAAAAGTTAAACCTGCCCTAAGTTCCTTATATTTGGATGGTGAGCAGAGCTGGAAACTGGCTTTAGACACCTGTCAGCTCAAGGAAATAACCATGTAGAAACTCTAATTTCTTAATGTGCATGTCCAACAGCATGACAAGTGCTCAGCAAACAATGCACTGGAGATGGCTGTTGCTGTCTCCAGGTTTTGCTGATCTCTCACTGAAGCAGAAAGTGCCACCTCTGCATTCCTGGCTTCTCCTTCAAAGGCTGCAGCTTAGCAGATGACACTGAGCAGCGGGAATTAGTGGTGGTGAAGGTCTGGGGAGCCCTTTTGCCCAAGCTGGGCTGGGGCAGCAGTGGGAACTCCTGGCACAGGGGCTCTGCAGCTGCTTCTGCCCCTAAGGAGCCACCTGGCAGCTCCAGCAACAGCTGGGGGATTTTATTAGAAAGCTGCGTTTTCTGAAGCACCGCTCTGTGCCTGTGGTTTGATTTGCTGCAGAGAACCTCCTCAGAACATTTTCAGACTCCCTGTGTCTCATTAGGTGTAAAAGACCTGCACATCTCCATTGTGATGGGAATGTTCTGCACATCTCCCTGCTGGAAATCTCCTGCACACCTTCCTCATGCTGGGAATCCCTTGATGCTTTCTGGAAAAGCTGCTCCTGTAAGGTTGGGTCCCTTTGGAGCTTTGCCCTGGAGTACCTGTGGTGGAGCCTCAGCAGCACAAAGTGGGAAGCAGTATTCCCACATTGTTTTTGTCATTTAATTCTCAGGGAAAAGCCTCTGATTTTTCTAAAAATCCTGTCAGTCTCACTTGTGAAATCTGATGTACAGCCTAAAAATAGCATTTCAGTGAGAGCTGAGAGCATTGACAGTGAACTGACTGGAGGGACAGAAGTTGGCAAGTATACACTGCTCAACATTTCCAAAACTAATTTTCCACATCAAGTCTCCTCTTCCTTTTCCCTGTGCTATTTAAACAGAAATGTAAAAAGAAACTGTTAAGGAAACCCACATATGTAATTGTTAGGGGAGGAAGAAAGTTTTGTGGCTGAGAAACAGGAGAAGAGCCAGATGATCCTGTTACTTCTCCTGCCACAGACTTACGTGACCTTGGCAGGCCGATGTTTCCCAGAGCGTTGACTCATGTTGGCTGCTGGTTCCTTGGACACTGGGAGCGGGACAGCTCGGCCGGGTGCTTTCAGAAGTGTTGAGCAGTCAGATTTCCACGAGGCTGTTCAAAATGAGAAAATGCAGTTTTCAACCCTGCTCCTGAACTTACTTTCTGTTCCTCTGAAGCGATGAAAGAGGGGAGTGGTGGTAGCTGGGAGGGCAGTGGTGTGCTGACCGTGGAGATGTGGTCACTCAAACCAGCTGAGTGTCTGTCCTTGTTGTTCCACATTTCCTCATCTGCAGGGTATTCAGTCCTGAAGAGTCAACAGTGAGTTCCTGTATTAAAAAAAAGCCCTGTGCCCCAAGGAGTTGGGGAATGATAAGGCTCCAGGACTGTTCAGTCCCCCCATTATACTCCTGTTTCTCCAGAGAGTTGGATTTCTCAAGTGCAATTTGTGGTCTGGTGTTTAGGGCTAATTTTTATGTGAATAAATGGGTCTGGTGAAGGATAATCAGGGATCTCTTCTGGGTGAAATCAAGCAATGAAACCATCGTTCCCTAGAAGGGAAAAGAAGAGGTTGTTTTTATCCTGCACCTTCCCAATATATGAGGGAAGGCTTTGAAGTACAAAAATAGTTGCTGTATTATACACATATTGTAGGATGTTTACCACTGGAGACTAATGCCTAAACAATGAATTTCCAAGCCACTCCAAATGTGATCCAACTTTATTCTAAACAGTCATGAAAAAAACCCTGATTATAACAAATGAAACTCTGCTATTTGTTTTCTTTTCACAGTTGGAGATTCTGTACACACAGAGAAGTTGCTTAGAGTCTGAAAGTGTTTATCCTGCCAAAAATAAATGTTCTAAAAATGATCACTTAGCATTTTCTGCATCTCTGCATATTTGTTTACCATGAAGAATCTGCTTACAGAGCTTATATTGTATTTCTTTTCACATTTCAACTTCAGTGAAGAAAAATTGAGCATGCTTCTTACCAACACCCATTTCCACTTAAAGTCATGAAACTGTGTTGTAACTATTTTTGTGTGGGCTGCGGTTACTCCAGAGAAGTCTATTTAGCAACCAAAGGTGATTCTAAGAGCCAGATTTTCAAAGCAGCCTTTTAAATACAGCATGGTGTTTGAAATGGCTTCTGTTTCTGTGTGTGAGAGCTTGTAAACATTCAGGTTTTCATGAATACAGATGGTTTTGTATCCAGTATTAGTAAATTTAGAAATGATAATATTAGTCCATTGAACAAAATTCACATTACAAGAGCAGTGCATGTATCAGAACAGCCTTTTTTTGGGAAACTGCAGGAGGACATTGCTGGGGGAGACTGCAAATTCTGGATGTTCTCAGCCCCACCTGTGGTTTCTCCTCCCCTGCAAATACTGGTTTGTTTGTGGGTTTGCATATTTACAGAGAATCTTTACTGTTGTATTTGAATGTTTCAGAATTAATGAATTGAGCCTCTTGTGAAGTTTTATCACCACTTTACAGAGAGGGAGACTGGGAAAGAGAAGTAACTTTCCTGAAGTCTAATAAGATGTCTGGGAAGCTTTGGAAGATGTGCAGATGTTCTTCCTTAGGAGGTGGCAGCTTTTTTTACCCTGTGACCACCATGGCTGTGCCATCTTCGGAGGGTGCAGCAGTTTATTGACCCTGTTGCTCTGGGCTCAATGACGGTCTCTTGGGGAGGCTTCTGCAGTTCTTCCACTCCGTTTGTTAAAAGTTTGTCTTGTTTCCTTTCAGACCTGTAGAAACCACTCAATGAATTGCTAATGTGCAGTGGGAGCAAAAAGCCTTCAGGAGTTTTGCAAGTGCAAGATCACAGAGCACTTGGAAAACCAGAAGCACGGTCTCCCCTTTGGCAAGGGGATTGGAAACCTGGCTGTCTGCCTGAGGCTTATTTGGTGTTGGGAATCCTTTCCCATCTAACTCAGCTGAGCAGGAAGAGTGGAGGGCAGGAGATTCCTCACCAGGGGCAGAGGAGCACCTTGTGGCTGCTGCACCCTGGGAGTGAGAGATGCGAGCAGGTCATGGTCTCTCAGTGTGGGCTGACCTCATGCACACCTGCCAGGGCCAGCATCTGCTCTCCCATGAGGAGTTTGCACGCTGGGGTGCTCCACTCAGTCAGTGGGAGATGGTTTTGCCATGAAGTGTAACACTCTTGCCTAATCTTTGGAAAGGACTGCTGTGAGTGTTGTGTGGGACAGGTTGCAAACAAGTGAATCAGCTCTCACAGGGTTACTCCTTACTGCAGCTACTCCTTGCTGTTTCCATGTGCTGGCTCTTACCCCTCTCTTTGGGCCAGGCTGCCTTGAATCACATCTCAAGTACCATGGGGTCACACATGCATTTAGGACTTGTTTTGGTGCTGGTAAACCTGCCCATGAAGCTGGGGAGCATCACCCTGCCCATGTGTGAGTGGGGCTGTGCACCAAAGGGTGCCTGTGGCTGGGCAGCACAAACATCCCCCAGGCAGTGGGAGCTCTCTCCCAATGCAGAGGCTCATCACTGCTATTCTGGGGTTTTCTTAAAGTAATTTTTAAATAGTTGGATAATTTTCAATCGACTTTGCATAAAGCTCAAAGAACTCTTCTTTCCTCTCTCGCCTGATTGCAGATGAATATAGAATGCATCCCTTAGCAGAGAGAGAGAGTGATGAGGCTATTTCTTCTCTTGCCAGTTTGGTGCTAGGCAGTGAGATTTCAGAAATCACCCAAACTGCTCCTGCCAAGGCCAGGTTACATGGATAAGAACCTGTTTTCCCCTCTGTACAGTCTTTGCCCAGTCTGTACAGATGGTGCCATTCAGAGAGATGTGAATCAGGGTGCTTTATGCTGCTGGCTTAGTGTCCTGTTCTTAGTTACTATATTTAGTTATTGGTTAAAATGGTGTTTAAATGGGCATGAGAAGTGAGCACCAATACTGTTAGAATAAAAAAGCAGGTAGGAACACTTGAAAATCAGAGCTGTACTGTTCTGCTTGTCTGCCTCATGGTGGAAGGGAGCCTCTTGACCCCTTTTCAGGTAAAGGCACTGTTGGTGTCAGTAATGAGCTGTGGGTGGAGGTGGGTGGATGAGGATGTCCCATGGTTTGTGGTGACAATACCCATAGTTACTGCTACCAACATGTGCCCATGTGTTGTGGACACAAGTGCTCAGCAGTGTTGCCTTTTGCCTTTCTGAGTGGTCCAGGACACTCATTCCCCTCTGAGACACCGTTACTCCTGCCACAATGAGTTTCAAGGACATTTTGACTCTGAACTATTGGAAAGAGCTTGGTGTCTTTCCAGCTGAGCAGGTTGATCTCTCTTGCCATGACTCTCTAGCATGCAGACAAGGGTCTCCCTTTTCAAACAGAACATGTGCTGGGCATGCTGGTTGGTGGCAAATACATAATTTTATTTTTTAGCTTGTCTATCTCAGTATGTTTTTTATTATTAAGCCAGTGTCATTCCACCCACTGTTCAATATAGAGCATGTGATGATCAGCCATAAAGGTGAGGAGAAGCTCTCTGTGTTTGCAGTGAGTAGCAGCCTAACAGCTACATTCTTTACTGTGCCATTGTCAGATGTTCCTGTCTCCATGGAAGGGTGTAGTGAGGAGAAGTGCTTTTGTTATCATGGCACTGACTGAGTGGAGCTCATAAATAGATGTCACTTGCCACTTACCATGAGTGACAGTTGCTATGTCATAGCTCACATAGACACCTGGGAACCTTCAGCATTTCCTTTGATACAGTTGTTTCCCAGCCTGTCTCTAGGCCACTGGTCCATGCATTACCTGTGGCTTGGCATGAGGGGTGACTCAATTCAGGATGTTCTCATCTGCTGTCACTGTAACTCATCTCCTGACAGCATGAATTTGAATCCAGACCTCACATGCAACAGCCATTTCCCCTCCTGGAGCAGGGATGTTCGTTGCAGTTTGGATTCCATTATAGTTCCATGACCTCAGGAGCCGGCTCTGCATTTGCACTGCCAGGCTGGGAATAGTTGGCATTGAGCAAAAATTGCTATTGTGTCAAGGATTTGGCCTGGCTCCCTACATGATGAAAAATAGGCACAGAGCCCAGGCAGCATAATGCACTTGGTTTCTTGCTGTTTTTACCTGCCAGATCTGGAGCAGAATAAGCAGTTATGGCTGATGTCACTCTTTTTCCTATTTATTTTTACAGGCATCTGACTAGCTAGATTAGAGATATCTAAACTCATCCTACGTAACTCAATGCAAATATGTCACATGACTGTTTCAACATTTCAGGTTCAGGGAGTAAAGTACACCCTGACCTGCTTGCCTTATAAAATGCCTGTGGTCTAATTGGAGAGCTCATAACTTTTTTCAATAACTAGTTGAGATTTTTCTGTTTCCACTGCAAAGCAGCTTTTCCTAGTTTTTTTCACCATTCAGCTAAAATGAACCACACAAATTGCTTTTAATGCAGTCCTGGCACTAGGTTCAGTAATGAAGGCAGGCATGGGATCCACATCCCATTTTGTAATAAAAGAAGGATTTCCCGGTGCTGGAAATACAATAAATTGCCCACATATCGATAAATTTTTGACCTCACATGCATCCTGTGTGATGCCTTGCATTTCTTAGGATAAGAAATATTCCATGCTCCAGCCACAGAAGTCAAATCCCACAGCAGTTGTTGCTTCCTCAAAACCCAGCTCTCTTCCCTTCAACCACAGAAGCAGAGCTCAGCTGTGCCCTCCTCCATCACAGCTCAATTGTGCTTGAACTCCAACAAGCAAAAAGTTATTTTGGCCTGGAAAGCTCTGTGTTCAAGGCAAGGCTGCTTGTGCAGGACTGTTTCCCTGCTGGCCCCCTCCCTGCCTTCCAAGGAAAACAGCAGAGCTGGGCTTGTGAGCTCCTTGGGGCTGCAGTGGCACTGGGGTGGCAGAGCCAGATGACATGGGATCAGTCCCTTTGGTGCTCAGTTCTGCAGCCCTACAGCCCAGATCCTGAAAGCAGATCCTTGAAGAGAAAGCTCTGAGCTCATGCAGATCAGTTTGCAGGACTGAGCCTGGAGAACCACAGTAATTAATAACAACTTGGCAAGGCTGTCCTGGATTTCAATAGGAGTTTTGCACTAGAGCAGGATGAGAATACAGCATTAAAATAAGGCAGACAGTTCACAGCAGGCTGAGGAGAGAGGCCAAAATCAACAGGATAAAACTCTCCTCTTACAAAAACTGCCCTAAACCTTTTTGTCCACACACAGGGCCTTAATTCAAGGCTTGTTGAAGTCAATGGGGAAAAAAACTCATTAATTTCAATGGGTTTGAATTAGCTTGAACCCCAGTTCTGGCCAGAGGACAAGTATTTATAAGCTGGCCATGGATGAATTTAAGTTGGAAACTAGAGGCAGTCTCCAAGTACAGAGCAGAGGGGTTCTGGAGCTGCCTTCAGCAAAAGGGGAGGTGGCAGAAATGTCTTAATAATCATTAAGATGGAGCTTCACTGACCTAAAAAGGAAACTCTGCAATGTGGTGGGGATGTGATCGCAGTGCAGAGGTCTCTGGTCCCTTCCCACATCAGCCAGGCAGTGGGGTACTGGCCTGTCACATTCCTTCTTTTCCTTTAACTTCAGTTCACAAACTCCTATTTTAGGCAACTTCTATTTTATACTTAGCTTCATTTCAAGGAGATGATCTATCTCCAAATTATTGAGTATTGGGGTTATTTAGCATCAAATGCTCCTGACAGGCTTCACACAAACACCACACTGTCCCAGCTAACATGGCCGCCTTGTTAGCGTACTGACAGCATGATTTCCAGTCATGCTACTTTTTCTGTTACAGAATTCTTGCTTGAAATATCTTTTTCTGAAACCCCTTGTGTTTCAGCTGAGCTCTCATTCCCTCCCCAACACATGTTCCTATGAATTCTTGAAATCCACAATGACAAGAACTTCTAATGCTTGAACCTCGATGTTTGGTGTTTCTCAGATTTTGTGACTGTGCCTCATAAACAGCTTTGATGTGGGTTGGCATCTTCTCTACTTTCCCAGATTGTCATCTTCTTCCTCAAAGTTTCTGCTTCTTTGCTGTGTTTTACTTTGCTTTGTAGTGCCATGAAGCTGGATGGGTATTCATGGGACCGGCAAACCCCCAGCCCCCATCCCTGCAAAGAAGGATGCTCAGTTCTGGCATCTGAAGCGGGCAGAGTTTACAGCCAGAGTAGTGTTTGTAATAATCTAGAATGCAGAAAATCCATTTCCTAGAGGTTAGTGTGGTTAGTAGGAACCACATCATTAGGTATTTTAAGGAGCTGTGTATTGTTGGATGTTATCATGAGGCTGTAACTCTGCTCTGAGTTCCCTGTCACTGCCTGGCTCGTGTACAAAGTGTAGTATTAGGCCTTTAATTAACATGATGGTATATAACATATATGTGATTTCAATAGCATGTAGTCCTTACTATTGAAATTAATCAGACTCTAAATAAAATTAAACCTAATTTTTGGCTGTCAAGGTTAGCCCACTTTAATGGAAGAATGATAAATTACTTGCTGTAAATACACTGTAGTACTGAACATAGCTTTGATCCAATTTTGATTTCCCTTAAAATCCCTTACAAAACAGTACTGGCAGATATTTAACTTATTTTCATTGCAAAATTTAGCTAGCACATTTCCAGTGTCTCTTTCCTTACAATAAAACAAACCCAAAAAGCCCCCAAATTTAAGACACTGATAGCTTTTCACAGCTAGATAGTAATTTTTTTGAAAAAAATCAAATCACAACTCAAAAAATAACACTTCTCAGTGGATGTGAAGTAGAAAATTATTTCAAAGTTAAAACAAAATTATGTTTTTTCGTGCTTATTATTTATTCTTAATGCAGGGTGGAGTGTTGCCAACAGTTAATTAACTATTTTAAAACAAGATTGTTAAAATAAAGTTCTGACAGAGAATTTAGCAAAATCAAAAACCCTGCTAGAAATGGTGTTAAGTTTCCTAAGTTATATTTTGATGCTAATGACATGGTAAAAATCCCCTTATCTCACCTAATTTAATCATCCCTTGTGTCAGATTGAGAGCCACATTGTGATTGAATACAGAGCAAATTAACCTGGAGGATTAAAGCCTGTAAAATTACTCAGGGTTTGCACCAAAGTAAATCACAGCAGAATCTGGCCCTTTTTTTTATTCTTCCAGAAGCAGAACACAAATGTGAGTGCTCTGAAGAACCTTCATGATACAGATTTGTTTTTCTGAGCAACTGTGAAATGAACTGACTTAGAGCTTGTGCCAAATTTGGCTAAACTCCTGCCAAGTCTGGTGTGCTGATTTGTGTGGCAACATTGGCAAGCAAAGTGGAGGTTTACGTTGCCTGGGAGGTTACACATGGATACAGGACTGGGAAGTGGTTCCAATTCCCTCCTGTTCTGCTCTGTCACCACAGCCAGGCTGAGGGAACGGTTGTCTTTTAATGAGCTCATAATGAAAGGCTTGGGCTGAGATTTAGAAGGCATTTTCAGGGCATACGGTGTGGTATGGCCTTTTATCAGTGCTGCTGTGACATGTCAGGACCGCTGTGGTGGTGGGAATGAGGCTGTTTGTTTTCTGGATAAGTATAGTCGCAGCTATTTCCTGCGCATTCCAGGGATGGAGGTCGCCTTGCCAATTCACTCTTGACATATTTACAGACAGAGAAGCCACCTTTGGACTAGTTTTTGCAAACATCGTGTTCCATTATGAAAATGTTCCCAAGGCTGAGGGTGAGGAGTCTGGCTCAGAATATCTCCCGGCCCAGACAGTGTGGGCCAGTGTCTGATCTCAGCCGTGCTGGGGAACGTCTGAAGGAATTCCATTAACTTTTCGGCATGTGTTCTGGATGAGCAGTTGGAGCTGAGGTTAGAGCCTGATCTTCAGTCTTCAAGAGGTCCAAAGTGGACTAAATTGCTGAATTTTTATTTTCTCTGTTTTCTAAGCAGGAAATAGTCCCAGAGCGCCCTTTTATGGGCCCTGCTTTCTCAACTGTGAGAGTCTGGAAACTGTAAGGACATCCACTGGTATCCAAATTCCACAATTAATAATGCATTCCCAGAGTGAAGGGGAATTGCTGTGGTTGCCAACAAGGGCTGGTGATTCTGCATGTCAAAAGCAGTATTGAAGAGCTCTCTGAAGGCAGCTCCAGCACCATCAGGACCATGAATAATGAATAAAATGGATGTGCAGTACTGGTATCAGCCAAGCTTTTAAGTCCATTCTTAAATCCTGGGACTTAAAGCTTATGTTCATAGTGCTTTAAACAGAGATGGCTGTCTGAGCTTAGGCTTGACTTAGGTGAAATCATACTGTACAAAAAAGAAAACAAATGTAAATGGAGCATTGAGTGATGTTTTCATGGGGCTCTGAAGGTGATGGGAAAATTGCCCTTAAGTGACCTTTAAACAAGGCAGCATTACTGCCTGGGTCTAGGAGAGGAGATGAGAAGCCAAAACCTCTTTGGGACATGGTGACACTGGTGCCACAGTCTGGCCGCCTCAGTGCTGAAATGGAGGTTTTTCACTTTGCTACCAAAACCTGTTTGCACTTGAGCTGAGGGGTGTCTCTGCAAAATGCCATTCTGGAGTAAAATTTTTATGACCAAATTCTAATCTCTTGGGAAGAGGCAGAGTAAGAGGGTTGCTAAACTTCTCACATGGGCCTGAATACAGGCCACATTGCTGTGCTGAAAAAGGCCAGCTTGTATTAAACCTAGTTGGGAGTAGGCAGTGCAGATGTTACAATGATGTGATGTTTAGGTTGCATTTTGCAACAGGTAGATTTCCTGGCACTGGAGCTTGACAGCCTAGTTTGCAAAATTACTGAGGTGGATTCTGCTTGCTCTTACACGTCCTTGGCCACTGTTGAAAAATGAGAGGTATCACCACAGTGGCAGCTGGCTTGTTCTCTTCTGTTTCATCAGGTATAAGTGCCTGTTCTCTAGTGACAAACCTCAATGATAAACCTTGTTAATAACAAGTAAGATACAGTAAAATGGAGAAACTCTTTAACAATAGAAAATATATCTGAAAGAGAGCCTGGCGAGCCAGCTAGTCCATGTGTCTGCCCAGCGTGCTGATCAGGGAAGAGCTGCTGCTGAACCCCTCAGAGCTTGCTGCCTCCTGACCTGCAGCAGAACCACCAGCCAGGTTATTTTTCTGCTGGACAGGTAGGGATGTCTCGAGTCTTCCAGTTATCCCTGTTTGTGATAAATTTTGCCAAAACACACCTACTACTGAAATCATTGGATGTTTGTCACTGGCTCTGTGATGAACCAAAATGGGTCCAGACAGAGGTTATCCTGGAAAGGAAGGGTTTTAAAGCAGACCTCAGCCAAAGCCCATGGAAATGGTAGACTGTTGTGGTTTGGCTGAAGCCTTCTCATAGGATAGCACTGGTGAGTCTGTCCAGTTAGATGGATGTTAGAAGGTTAGATGCCTTCTGTGAGTTTTGCTGTCAGTTGTGTTCAAGGCTGGGATTCAGGAGCGTCTTTCATCCTCGTTGGAAATGCACAAACAATTCAGGCACTGCTGGGAGGCAGAAGAGCTGCTGCTGGGGCCTCATGCTGGGACAGAACCTGCCTGGCTTCCCAGGAGGAGGCATGGGCAGTGCAACCTGCCCTTTACATGGCATCTTGCCCACAGCCACTCATTTGAAGGCAGGAAGAAATGGGACATGGCCAGCCATGGGAATGGTTTGTGGTGCCAGAACTGGCTTCCTTCTTGCACTGAGTGTCCGGTGGGATCATTGTGTTCCTGTGGGTCGGGGGAGAGGAACAAATCTGGAACAAATGCAGTCTTCAAGGGGTGAATGTGCCTGTCCACTGTGAGGAGAGATTTAGTTATGGACATCAGGAGCCCAGTGGGTCTGTGCTGTCACCTGATAGAGCGAAATATGTCCTCACTGGGTAGGGAATATGGGAGTGGATTCATGGCATCTTGTGATTTCAATAAGTGGCAATCTGCCTGTCATTATCACATGAGAGTATTGCACAGGGATTCCTCAGACTTCCTGAGCCTCTTGTTGCTACAGCTTATGGATTACTTCCTCAGACACTGGAGTATCATCTTGCTGACTTCTTGGAGTTTATAAGTGTTCATTATAGCAAGTTCATATAATTAGTTCATGTATTCACAGTTCTTTAGCACTGTGTATTTCAGTGCTAAAGATAGAATGTATTTCAGTGTAAAAGGTATAATGTAAAATGTGTATAAAGTATAATGTAAAGATACATGTATTTCAGTGTTAAAGGTATAAAGAGCGGCAAGGCTGAAGATGTGACTCAGGTAATGAGTCAAAGAAACAGTAGGATTTTTAATTAAATTGCTCATTTTCTTTGAGGCTGACAATACATCTGAGAATTTGACATTTATTTATTAATGCATTCCAGATTTGCACGCTGCATATCAAAACCAAGGACAAGCCTAGAGAAGGGTGGGGTAGTGTGCTTAGATACTGTATCGGACTTGCCCTCCTGCCCGCAAGTGAAATTCTTTCCATCTGAGTCCTCCTGAGGTGGTGCTTTGGCAGAAGATTGTCTTGTCCCTGCTCCTGCCCTGAGTCAACTGAGAAGGTTTGCTTTGTTTTCATCCACTTCTGCCTCTCCTCTGGCATCCTGTCTGCCTCTGAGGGTGGTGAGTCCCCTCAGCTGTGCTCACCAGGGTGGGAAACCTGTCACCTTTCCTGCCTGCTTGTTATTTCTGCTCTCTGTTGGAATGGGCCCTTAGGATTAAACAGGATCCCTCTCCTTTTCCAGGTGTCTTTCTTTGCTGCCTTGACCCACATTGTGTCCTGACACTGCTTCTTTGCTTCCAAACGCGTCCATGTGACGTTCTTGGGGAGCAGAAGGGTGGGGAGCTGGTTCCTGCTCACAATCCTCCCTGGCTCCCTGTACATGGTGCAGGTACAACAGCTACATCTCAGGGTAAAGCTCCAGCCTGAGGTGCTGCTGATGCACAAGCAGAGAGCAAAAAGCAGGGATGGCTCTTCTCCTCAAGGCTGTGCTGAGCCTGCCAGCTGACAGCAGTGCTGAGCAGTAAACACAGTAAATGAGTCCTCAGTGGCTCCTGAAGGCAGGCTGGAGTCTGAGCCCAGGTGGTGCTCAGCTCTGCTGGGTGAGTAGGCAGTGTTTGGGGCTGACAATTGCTTTGATGGCCTTATCTGCTCTTTGAAGCCAAGCAGCCGCTCCCTGCCCATACACAGCTGATAAGCTCCATCAGATCCTGCATATCTTCCCTGCAAAAATAAGGGGCTGAGTTGGCTCAGCCAGGACAGGAGCCTGTGACTCTGAGCGTGGGTGTGATGTGGTTTTCCCACATCCATCCCGAGTGGCTGGTGTGGGCACAGGGTGGCAGGGCTGGCATCTGCCTGAGGGGCTGCCCAGCATGAACAGGCTGGGCCTTGCAGATATAAATGCCAGAAGAGGCATCATTCCCACCTCCCAAGCCCTCTCTGGCACTGCACAAAACAATGCCAGGTCCTCCATATCTCCATTCAAACTCAAAAGTGGTCACTAACTCAAGAGGATGTTTCTTTCAGATGATTCAGGTGTCGTATGAAGCTTTCAGGAGCCCACAGCTGTGGTAGGGCTTTGCCCTCTAAATGTGGGGTCATCAGAACTGTCTTGGGGTAACTCAGCTTTGAGCTATTTTTCATGGGGCTCCTGTGCATGGAACATGGGGAAATGATACAGAGCTGGAATGCAGCCAGACAGCCAAAAATACCAGAAGCAGGACAAAATTATTTACAAAACAACTGAATATTTTTCCTCTCTTTCCCTCACATTTTTAACAAGCTTCTTTTACCACTAAGAACTTCATCCTAAAGAAAACTGGCAAATGTCTGAGAGGCAGGGGTAAACCACCACCACATTGTTTAATAACAATGAACTGAAAGTCCTAATGGCAGTAGATAGTGCTTTCTGACCCAAAGAATGCACATTCCACCTTGAGAGGAAAAAAAAAAAGAGATAGAAAGAAGATAAAGAGAAAAGGAATGGTTTGTGTTCATAAATGCTTGTTTGAAGCAAAAGGATTTCATGTCAAAAGTCTCTTAGATCCTTACAGTCACTGCAAGCAACACATAGATTTGAGCTCAAATAACTGCAAGTGTTGAAATTCAGGCTATTTTGGGTCAAGAAGCCAGTGGGGAAATGCTGTCTTTGTGAAAATTCGGTTGAAGCTAGTTTAGAGCAGACACTGAAAATTATTTGAAGCTACAAAGTCAAGTTGTCAGAAGTGCGTTTCCCTTACCAGGCTAAAATGTGGCCTAATTCAGCTCTTAGAAAAAGTTCTGGAGGTGCTTCCATTGATTTCTGTGAGTGCTGAGTCACCAGTGGCTGCTGAGTCACCAGCCCTGAGCACCCATCAGGACTGTCAGAGCCCTGGTTAGAAGGCAGCTCTGATTCAGCTGAAAGCATATCCTTATTTTTATGTACAATATAATACCAGTTTGTATTATTGCCTTGCCTGCAGCAGCACTGTGCAGAACAGAATTGCCTGACAACTGATGAAGTGAAAGTTTCTTAAATATACCTTCCGAAATGACAACTGCTTTTTGTCCCTAAAATATGTGGGAATTTTGCATTCCCTCCTTGGCTTCCTCTCTCACCTTCTATGACAACAACGGGAAAAGAAAGCAAAGGAAAAAAAGCAGCTTCTTAAAAGAACTAGAATTGAACTTATTGCCAGTTGCTTTTTAACAGCATATAATCAGGAAATTTCAGAAACTGGTTATCTTTTTGTGAATGTCTCCTCAGTGCTGTCACAATTCAAAACAGAGGTGGATGTGCTAAGTGCTTGTTTTGGAGTCACTGGGTGCACTGGAAGGGCTGCTTGTGAGTTCATCAGCAGCACTTGCTGCCCCTGGAGGCGCTGATGCAAGGGGCACCCGAAGGACCAGGGGTGCAGGTGGCAGCTGGGTGGATTGGGGACAGGCTCACAGCCACCTCCACAGGAGCTCAGAACCGCAGGGCTGCTCTGGAGGAGCCGTGGCTGGTGGGAAGTGCCAAGCAAAACAAACAGTACTTGAGGTTAAAAAGCTCAAAGGGTGTTGGTATCACAACCCCCAATCTCTGCATCTGCTTCTGCTGTTCCCAAAGCTGCTCCCTCCCAGAACAGCCAGCGCTGGGAGGTCACAGAGATAACAGGACTCTGCTGATGAAATGCTGTGTCTGGTGAAGGAGCACTCACCCAGCATCAAGGGGTTCTGCTTTCCTTTCCTTCTGCTTGTGCCACTCCAGACAAAGTTGCTTGTCAGTCTAATGACAATTAAAGAGTTCTAATAATAAAAGCAATGGGCCAGGACCTGGAGTAGCCTCTGACATCCTTTTATTGGATTTTGATGCTAGATGGATGGGTGGAAGCACGTGCTGTGACTCACCTTGGGGCAGACGTGGAAAGACCCTGTGCTCAGAGACCTCTCTACACTGAAAGACAGTGTGAGGTACACAGGCAGGAGGAACGTAAAGCTGCCAATCACAAGATCAAGCAATTACTTGGGCTGACAATAATCTCAGTTTGAATTGCAAAAATGTGTCTGATCCTCACTTACAAGGGCATGAACTGCACGTGGCAGGGCTGGCTGGCCAGGGGCTGGGCTGAGCAGTAAATTTGGTCTCATTTGAAGAGATAAGAGGGGGCAGAAAAACATGTTTACAATCTCTGCTCTGGTATTTATGGGTAACTGATGGTATTTTTAGATGCTTTGGTACTTGTAGGTGTAAATAATGGGTTTTACATGAAATGCATGAAATTTGGGGCCTTTTCCAAATGATGTCATCAGGTCAGGTGCAAATTGTCAGTGCCATGCACAGCTGGGAACAGGGAGCAGTTGGTAATAGAAGATTTTGATCTGTAAGTCCTCAATTCGCCCGTTTCCATCTGTAGCACTCCTGCAGCTCATCCCTGGTGTACCCTGGTGCTGGTATACACTGATCTCACCTGGAAATCGCACCTCAGTGTCTGATGTGTTTTATCTCCATTCAGCTGATGCCTGTCTTGTAATAAAATTTCCCATGGGTTATCAACGCTTGACAATTAGATGCTTAACTTAATGCAAAACAGATTACATCCTGGGAATCAAATGCCTTAAGGGATAATGGAAGATTTTTTTTATAGACTTGTATGTGTTTATATATATATGTATGTTTATACATACACACACACGCATCCATAGTTGTGAAATCTAGAAATGCTGATCAGCTTTCACTACTTGATTGGTTTTGATGCCTCATTCCTGTGCCCTTTCAATTTTTTCTTTCTGGTAGAAATTGTGTTCCGTGATGGCAGTGCCATGTGTTGCCCTTCCAGCGGTGTCAGGAGAGGCGGCGGGCCGATCCCAGCCCGAGGGTCCCCAGGTGGGTCCGAGTGCTCCCCTCCGTGCCCAGCCGGCAACTTTGCTCCCTCTTGTGGCATCCCGAGCCTGCTCTGTTCCCCAGCAGGGGTGGCCTCTCCCAGCGCCAGTGCCCGCGGAGGTGCTCGGCGATGGGGACACGGCAGGGCTGGCAGCAGGGCTGTGCACACCATGGCCAGGCCCAGTCACTTTGGGAATCCCTCCCTGGGTCAGGAGTGTGGGTCCGGTCCTGGTGCTGATCCCAGGACAGCCACAGCAGGGCCTCTGCCTGCTGAATTTGAATATATCTGGTCATCTCCAGCTTTACTGCAGAGCTGATCATCTTAACCCCAGCTCTTGCACGTGCTGGGGCTGGAGCTGTCAGTAATAGTTGCATTGCTGGAAAAAACAAGAATTGTCTCCTTTATGCAGCCAGCATCCCCAGTGAGCAGAGAATTTTGCCTGTGATTTCCAGTCCTGCTGTCAGCACTCTTGGCACTCTGACTTGCAGAGGAGGTGCGTGGTTCAGCTTCATGGACCTGGCCCCTGGGACTAGAGGAGGTGGGGAAGGGACTAAAGGGTCACAGCAGCTGGTGAAGATTTATAAAAATTACTCAGATATAAGTTTTTAATACTATCAAGAGAGAAAAAGATTATTCAGTTCACTGGTACAGTGCCTGCACACGATGGGCTGAGATGCCCAACAGTGAGAGCTGGGGACCTGCTCTGTGCCTTCACCCACTTGTGGATGCCCTGGACACCCTCATGGGGAATGGGGCCATATCCTGGGCTCAGCCATACAGGTCTGACTTCTGTGACTGTGTCCCTGGGTGACCTATCCCCCCTGCCCAGTGCTGTGCCCACCCCAGTGCACACAGGCGGGAGCAGAGCACTGTGAGAGATGCCTGGGGTGCCCAGGGTCTGTGTATTTACATTATTGAGTAAATGATGATCTTTTGGCTGCCTGTCCTCAAACAAGAAGAAATTCCTGTTGCTGTCTGATCATCCTTCCAATAACTGACCAAATGCAATAGTTCAGATCACACACGGTGTTGATTCATTTAACGGGTGATTTCTGGAGGCAGAAGCACCATGATACAGTGCACCACACCCACCCACACACACACACAGAGAAAAAGCCAGTTGTGTTTTAAAGCATGTAAATAAATGTCAGGCATAGCAGTGCTACCTCTCTTCTAAATACAAAGATATCTCTATCTGATGGACCTTTACAAAGGCCAATATGCTTCATCCCAATTTGCAGAGTGGGAAATTCAGTTTTCATCC
The DNA here is from genome assembly GCA_013397555.1 of Urocynchramus pylzowi. Lineage (NCBI taxonomy): Eukaryota > Metazoa > Chordata > Aves > Passeriformes > Fringillidae > Urocynchramus > Urocynchramus pylzowi. The sequence goes on from VZRH01003881.1 coordinate 759,661, forward strand.
ATAATCATCCAGCAGACTAGAAATAAACACCTGGTCCTGGGAGTCCTGTCCCTGCTTATCCTGTCCCAGTGACAAATCTAAGCCCAGTAACTTGTCCTGTCCTCCACCACGGATGAAACTGTGGAGTCACTGAGCCTTCACGGATCTTCCCAAGGCTGCTGTGGGATGCAGGCTGGGCAATGGCTTGGGGGGAGGTGAGGAGCCCAGACCCATGCCTGGCCTCACCTCTGCCAGCCACAGGCACTACTGGCACCAGCCAGCATCCCACATCTCTGTGCTGCTGGAAAAAGCTCAAGTCCTGGTGTGCTCCAACTTTGTGCTGCATTTCATTTGCAGTTTTAAAGGAGCAAGTGACTCTTGGAGCCAAACAAATGCCTGGCATTTGGCTGTGCCTGTGCTTTCCTGTGGCCAGGCTGACCTTTATGAACATTAGAGTCACAGTTATGACAGGCAGCTCACTTGAACCCTCCATCTGGGAGCTGGGGAGGTTTTGTAATTGCTGGAAAAGCCCAAAACTCTATCATCAGACCCTGATTTTTCCTTAGCAACCAACTTTCCTCCTTGATTTCACTTCTCTTCACCTTTCCCCTCCATGTAACTCACAGCTGATCCTTGTTCTTATAACCATCCTTTATTGATGCAGATGCAATCAGCAAGAACGATAAGCAGTTGCAGAGTTCAGCCCAACTCTGAAATCACTCAAAAATGTGCTTAACTTCAGTAAAACTGTTCTTGTGCTCAGTCTTAAACATGTGCTTTAGTCTTTTGCTAGTCCTTGGCCCTCTCACAGTCTCAGCTGGGTTATTGATTACCTGAAGAATGGCAGGATGAGGAAAAGGCTCTTGTTGGGATATGTGTGAAAGTGTTTTTCTGAGCCCACACTCAGTGTCTGCTCTGATGGCAGATGAGTGCAATTTTGTTGTCCAGTGAAGGAACAGAGGCATGAAATCCCCTATTGAAGTCCTCTTAGATATGCCTGTAAAATGCTGAGCATGAGGGAAGTGCCCGTGCATGGCTGCTGCATGTTGTGCTGTCCTCATCACTCCCAGCTGCTCACCAGTCTCTTGTTGGCTGATTCTCTCCTTGTTCTGGCCCTTACCAAGTGTCCATCTCGCTCAAATGATAAAAAAAACCCCCAAAA
>VZRH01003881.1:768831-787311 GCA_013397555.1 Urocynchramus pylzowi
TTTTTTTTTTTAAACAGATCTGGTCATATACGTTTTATGTGCTGGAGATCTGCAGAGAACGAATTATTTTTCTAAAACAGAGAGGTCAGTTACTTGTGTTCTTGGAATCAACTTGGTCTTCCATGTCAGTCTGCCCTGGGAGGTTTTCGAGTCAGTGTTCTCCCTGCTCTGTATCAAGCCTGAATTTTTAGTTAGGAAAAAACATTGTTGTGGGCTAAGTCCAAAGAGTTACTGCTTTATTTACAGTTTAGTTGCCACCTACAGCAATGTAGCTCATCACTAGGATGCCTTGGGCATGTTTCCACTTTATAACTTAGTGAGGCAGTTTACAGTATTATCAACAGAAGAAATAAAGGACCAGGGTAGAACTGTGGCCCCAGTTAAATCAGTGACAAAACTCCCATGGACTTCAGTGGGCCAGGATTTCACTTCGTACTTCATGTGAGGAGCACGTATTTTATTGTGACCTTGATGTCTCCTCATTCAGCTGCTTTTCTCAAAGCATATTCTGACCATGGGCAGCCTCATGGGCCCTGGCAGTACCTGGGTACCTGTTCTGTACTGGTAAATTGCTGGGTGGTTTTTAATGTCACATCCATCCTTTTTTGTCTTCAGAGCCCTACTCTTTCTCTCTGGACCTTGGAAATTCTTTTGCTTCTTTTTCTATAGAAGCTCTAGATCTGCATCTAGATAACATAGGGAGGAGATAGAGGAAAGGATGGTTTTGGACTCTCCATGGCTCCCACAAGGATCAGGAGCTGAATTCATGGGTTAGGCAGGCACATCAGTGAGAATTCCCCAGACTAACAATTCATCCAGTTCATGGAAGAAATTGATGCATCCTTCTGTTCCCTGCCCACAGCCTTCTTTGCCCTCCACCCAGTTAACTTAAATTGTGAAATTCAGGGCAGATTTTATGTACATACACCTACTCAGCCTACGCTGTAAAGATACACACATAGGTACACATAAACACCCTGCACAACCATGCACTGCACATGGTGTACAGGTTTGGTAATATCATTCCTAGCAATTACTCTGCCAGTTTCTGAGTTTGTATGGATTCCTGTTTAATCTTCAGAAAGATAATTTCTTTCTATATCCTGAGTGGCAGTGATATGTAAAGGCCAAACTGAACTGCATAGTGCCCTTTGGGAAGAGACTCCTGCTTAAAAGCCTTCCAGATCTTGCCTGCCACAGAAGATTATATTTGGAAGGATGGGAAAGCAACACGAGAGGCACATGGAGCAAAAGCTGTGAGCATCAGCAGTTTACTACAAGTAAACAGTTTCACTTCTCAAGCTGTTGTGTTTGTCAGTCTAGTAAACAGGATCTGACTGCAGTGAGATAACAAAGCTGTGGGCCTAAACCTGTCCTCCTCCTCTGCAGTTTGAAATATATACTGCCCACACTCCTGTCAGCCACCCTGTTTCTTCCCTCTGTGATCCACCATTGCAATATTTAGGTCCACCATTGCAGGATTTAATTCCATTATTGCAATGCCCCAGCAGAGTCCTTGGTTTTGCTGGAAGCAAAAAGTCACCAACCTAGCTTCCTCCTCTTACAGAGATTTACAAAAGAAGGACTTAGTTAAATGTCTGGGAATCAGGCAGCATTCCAAATCACTCCCAAACTGTCCTCTTCTGTTTGGAAAATAGGATATTGCTGTCCATTTTTTGTCCAGGTCACGAAGAGGCAATGCTGGGAGCTGTCTTTGCTGCCCTGCTCAGAGGAGCCAGTGGTACAGCCTTGTCTGATAGCATCTGCTTTCCCTGAATAATTGCTGACATTCCCCTCTCCACTCATCCCTCCAAGCACCTTGGAGTCATAAATTGCCATGCTAGAGCAAATGGAGTCATGCTAAGGGAATGATCATCCCATTGAAGGTGAATCTTGATACCTGACGTATGAGAAGACCAGGCACATGCTAAAAATTCCTTGCTAATTTGGGTTGCCAGTTCATCAAAAACATCCTCCCAAACACGCACAGGATGTATTAAGTTATGGTATAGTAAGTGATCAGCTTGTCACACTGACATTTCTGCTCCTTGCCAGAAAGTCCTGGACTTCATTATCTCTCTTAAGAAATCAGATCTCTGGGTGTCACCCTGCAATAAATTTGTGTAACTGGAAACCTCTCCCCAGGCATACAAAGATCTGAGGACAAGTGGACATTGCTGTTCTCTGAAGACTGATATATAAATATATACTGCACTGACTAGCATCCCTCCTCTGGGACAGGTCCAGTGCAGCCTTGGCATCCTCTGAGTCTTCATCCAATGGCACTTTGGCATAGGAATGTGACATGTTGTGAGGTGGAGCATATCTTTTGGGGCTACCAAACAAGGGGGTTCAATTGTGTCTAAGTTACTCCATGGTGTTACCTTCCCACTTCCTGTTCTACTTAGAAAAGCCTGAAAGTGCTGCCTGTCCTGCTGCAGGGGAGGTTGGCAGGGTGGCCCTGGCGGTGTCAGGACATGCTGTCACCTTGGTGACTTAAAGACCAGTAAGGAACAGCACTTGTAAATGAAATTTCCTTTATGGTGATCCTGTCAATGAGGTTGTAGATGACAAAAAATCTGGAATCTCCAAGCTGCTGTCCCTGTACATGACCTCTGACCTCTTTTGTGAATCAATCTCTGCCTCAGTTTCCTTTTCTGAGAGCTGGGGGTGCCTGCTGAGTGTGTCAGTGGAGCTCAGGGCAGCACAGCAGCTCAGTCCTCCCCTGTGGTCCCTCAGGAGCTCAGTGAGGAGGGAAGAGCGATGTTACCCCACATGGTCTGGGAGCCACTTCAGCAGGACTGCAAAAGAGCATCCAGGCTGATCTCTGATGATATTATCATGAATCAATGATTTCTCACTGATGAAGAAACTCATAGTAAGGACTCTCGTGGTGTAATAATTTTCCAGATTAGCTTGCAAATGCAATGCAGCACGTAAGAGTTAGCCAGGCGCTCCTTGACTTCCTTTTTGGGATAGAAGCTGATTTTTGGGATACTTTCTCAATTTGAACATTATTTATAGGTATTCTTAAGGAATATCAGTATAAATAGTCTACTGTGTTTTGCAGAGTTCGTGCCAGTCCATATTCTGTTTTACCTCGTTCCATACCAGCCCACATGATTATCTATTATTTGCAATCTTGGCTCATTAAGGTGATAATTTGATAAAGCAGGTTGTTGTCTTTACCTTGGGGGCTCTCTTCTGGGTTGATGCATTGATATGTGGACAGCCCTGTCAATGTACTCCCCTGTTCTCAGCGGGTGCCACGGCACGTCCCGCACTGTGGTTCTGTGATTTATGGTCCCCACCGTGTGCAGGCGGCCAGCCCAGCGCACGTCCTGCTCCTGGCACAGCCATCCAGGGAGTGTCTTGGGAAAAACCTGCAGATGGAGTGTGGGGGAAGGACTGGGGGAGGTTTCTGAGGAGACCTTCCATGGCTGTGTCTCTCCCTGAGTCCTCTTAGTGCAGACAGGACCTCAAGGAGGAGTTTGTTCATCTCCTCAGATGAAGAGCCTGGTTCTGCAGTAACTCAGATTCTGCAATGGGCTGAGGAGGTCATAGAGATCTGTGAGGATGTCCTGGATAACTTTTCCTTCAGAGAGTAGTCAATACAACACACAGAGAGTGGAGAGAGCTTGTTTCACCCCAGCAGCAGGGTAGGGGCTTGGCTGGTATCAACCTGCTGCTTTGAGGCTCAGTTTGTCACCCAGGAGCATTGGAGAGACCCAAGGGGTGAAAACAACTTCATCTAGCAGTCCCATGCAGGGTTTGTGGCAGAGACATCCCAAAGGTAAAGCTGAGTCCTGGGCATGTGATGGTGACACAAAGTGGGGCTCGTTCAGGAGCACCTGCAGGGCAGGGATCTGCAGGGCAGCTCCTGTCTCTCATGTTCTGCCTGTTTGAGAAACATGCACATAGAAACCTGCTCAGCACCAAGAACAAATCATTTCCATGCAAAGACAGCTTGGAGATTTATTAATGGCATTCAGTAGATGTTATATATTGCTGGGAAAATGTTTTTTGGAGACAGAGTGCTGATAAAGAAGTGTTTCTGGGAAGAGGAGCAGGCACTGGGCATTATTGCAGTGAACTGGAGCAGGTATGGAGCCTGGCCACCTGCGGGAGAAGGTAGAAATACCAAAGCAGCCCTTTTCCTTTTACTGTCCAGAAACTTGGTGCCAAAATGTTGTTCCTCCCCAAATATAAAAGGACAAGTTAAATAATTAATAATAATCTGAGTCTCAATGTGACTACTAAATAATTTTCTGTTAGACATTATGTAAATTTGAAATATTTTTTTTACTGTTCATGCATAATAAAATAACTGTGGTGATTAATTTTTCACCCTCAAAGTTTAATTAAGATCATTCAGGAGGTTTGGACTCATACAGTGGGCTATAAATCACAGTCCAAGCCACTGAAATATCTGCCTAGCTTTCAAATTAGATAACAGTGTTTTGGGGAGGAAATCTTGCTGACAGATAGTCACTTGAGTTGTCCAAATCAGGAGGCCATTTGGTCCTCTGAGCCCTGAAATGATGCATACTGGTTATTAATATATGCAATTCAATGTGTGCTTTTCTAGGTTTAATTTTAGGGATGGACTCATTCCATCATCTGTATTCCTGCACAACTCATTGTGGAATAAATAGAGCGTTGTTCTGTGTTACCCTAATCCACTTTTAAAGGCAGTGCAACTGAACTCTCCAAGGGAGTAAAGTGGGTAGTATCAAGTCACATTTTATTCCAGGATAAATGTGTCCAGGTGTGGTGTTTTGTGGGAACAGCCGTGTGCTCTGTATGCGTAACCTCAGTTGGAATCATTCCTCAGGCTTAGACAAGCCTGAGTTTCCCAGTTTCCCTGAGTTTCCCAGCTCTTCCAAACACCCTTACCCCATCACCAAAGAGCTGCTTTCTAGCACCTCCACAGTTTTCATAGTGCAGAGCAAAGTGAGCAGCCAGCACACTGATATCCTGGGAGAAAATGCCTGGGGAACTGTATCTCCTGTGGCAGCTCCTGGATCCAGAACTTTCCCTCTGTTTTCTCTGGGTGTCTCCCTGTGCTGTGCACACCATGGCTTTGCCCCACAAGTCGGAGCAAGTCTGCAGGATGTGTCAGTGCACAGGATGGACCCTGACTCATGGGGAAAGCATGTATGGAAAACATTGCCATACTCCTACAAATTCTTGGTTTTCTTTGCTGTGTGATTTTTTTTTTCCACTTTAAATAAAAGCAATAAAAGCTAATGCTGAAAGGAAGTGATGCAGGTGAGCCCTGTAGAATTTCCCATTGCATTTATAAACAGAAACTCTTTTCAAGAGAGAGAGACAACTGGCTTTGAAAAAAATAAGGTGGAAGGGAATTTCTCTGATGGCCAGAAGATAAAGCATAAAATGACCATCTTGCCAAATCTTCACTGCTAAACTTGTAACTCCAGAGCTGCAAAATAGCACTACTATTAATACTACTCTGGAACACTTATTCCTAAATTCTACTGTTTTATTCCAGAATGAAGAGTATCTTTGCGGAGCAATTCAGTCATAACTACAGTGCTTTAAATTCACACCTTGTATTCCTCCCAATTAATTGTCAAAGATAGGCAAATTCTAACTTTTCTTTTAGTCTCATTGCTGTAAATCCAGAATTCCTTATTTCCTATTTAGCCATTAGTTTTCAGTCATAACTATGAAATGTGTCATGTGAAAGGAATGACTCTGGATTTTACCCCACAAATGTGGCCCACAGTGTGTGAAAAGAGACAGTCTGGATTAATCACACCAACCCCTGCCTTGGCTAAAGCATCTCGAGCAGTGCTGCAGCAGTGGAACAGAACAGGCAGCAATGGAACAGGCAGCAGTTCCAACTTCGAAAGTCAGGGAGAACAGAATATCAACACAATAATTAACATCTAATTTAGCAGTTAGACCAGGATTTAGGTGGATTCCTGCATTAAGTAATTGCTTCCAGAGGCAAGCAGTTCTGGGGCTGCTTACTCCACTCCCAGAGGCCAGGCACCCACCTCCCTCCAGGAAAGCAGCTCTATTAATGGTGCTTTGGAGAGTTTTGTCTGTGAATGCTGTGAGGAAACCCCTCTCTTGTGGCATTAAAGGAAATGCAGGGGTAGAAGCACATCTTTACAGTCAGGCTTAGAAGTAGGAAATATAAATGAATTTAGGCACATCCTAATTTTCTTAAAAGATGAGAATCTCAGTATAATCATCCTTAAATATCTGCCAAAGGCTTGTGGTTTGTGTTGGAGAAAATGGCCACTTACAGATGGGTCTCTTCCGGAAAAATGTATTTTGCTGTGCCACATTCGTGATGACTAATTCCTTCACTCTGCAGCTTTGGGTATCAAAGCACAATGGAGCACTGGGAATTTCCCTGCTGAGTGTCCATCTTCAATGCTCCTGTGACCGGCCATTGCCTCAAGGGGACAACAAAGTCTCACTGGGGATTTAGGTTTTTACATTCCCTCCTCGAAGGACTGCAGCCTTACAGCTGATTCAGACAGTTGAACCATAGGAAGAATAAAAGGTCTTCTGTTTGGCAAAGGTCTGTGATGAAGCTGTGTAATCTTTCCAGCTTCCCACGGGAGGGACAGCTCCCTGCCGTGCTCCCGGGGACCTTCGCAGCCACCTCCTGTCCGAGGTGCCCCTCGTGCGTCTCCTCCCGGCTCAGACCCCGACGCCTCCGTCTTTCTCTGGCGTTTGGCTCCTCCCCCAGGGAGACTGCACGGCTTCAGCCCTTCTCCTTTTTTTAGAATGCTAGATGCAGATTCTGGCTTTGATAATTTAGTGCTGTATGAAACATATTTTAGATTTCTGGAGCCTTGTGATGCACCTCCTCTTTCCCCTGCAGGGCAGTGAGTCCTGGCTGGTGCACAGACCCCGCTGCCCAATTGTAGGCAGCTGCTACTGAGATTTTAATGTTTGTCACTGAGTTTGCAGTCCCTTTGTTCAGCCTTTAAAATTTTCCTTTATTGTTTTAGCCTGTCTGCAAATATATTTGTTTTCCTTCCAGAAAATCTTTGGCTTGCTCAATTAGCAAGACAGCTCTTTGTGGAGAGTGCCGTAGCTCACTTTCTGCTATGGATAAGTGCTCCTGGAACATTTGGCTCCTCCATAGAGAGGGTTTACTCCTGCCATCCTCACACCCGGTGCCACTGGACAACCTGCTGCCCAGATTGCTGGGTGCTGCCTTGAGAAAAGGAGATTTTGTGACACAGAGGTCTAAATATGTTGCTATGGTTCAGAACAATCTATGGTGTCCTAAGCTGTGATTCTTAGCTGCAGTTTTTGCTCCCTGCCCTATTGGGTCAATACTGTGTTTTCCACACACATAGGCTCTTTCACCATCCAGATCTTTTATTTGCTTTTGTCTTACTTAATGGCTTTGCCCCTTTGTTAGAGCAGAGGTTACAAGGGTACAAGTTGAACATCTTGTCTCACCCACCCCATTCAGAGCTGAGCCCTACCCTGAAGACACCCACCCTTGGTGGGCACCTGGGCATGGCTGATGCAGCACAGGAGGAGTTTGTAGAAGCAAGTGTTGATCTGGAAGGCACCCCCTGCCTGTCTCTGGGTGGATCTGGAGGCTGTCCCCAGCCTGCCTGTGACTGGCTCCCACGGAGAGCTGCCCTCCTATGCTGGGACACCCAGGGGGAAACCTTGCTGCAGAAACCTCTGCCATTTCATCTGCACTGAGTGTTTGCCTGGACACTGGATGAAGAATTTCTCCTCTCAGGGGATTTGTGGCACTCTGTGCAGCTATTTTCCCTGGTTTTGCAGCCTGTTTTAATTGTGGGTTTGCCCTTACAAGCTGAGGGCCAAAACCTAATAGAAAGCTGTTTACAGTGCTGCTTGCAAAGTCTTCACAGAGTTCAGGGGCTATTTCAGCAAGACATTCCTGAACAGTTCTTCACTTCATGTTGACCCCAGTCTGTTCTCTTATCCACTTTCCATCCTATGTGAGAGCTCAGGCTGTGCCAGCAGACCCCACAACCTTCTCATGCTATTTAGCGGACACGTACAAATTAATGTCGTGACTTTGTGAGTGCCTTGTGAGCACAGGTAGATATTAGGACAACTCTTGGAGCCTCACAGCTCAATGTGGACTTGGGAGCTGCTTTGGCCTAAAAGTTGGGCAGAATTTGATTCATTTTTAAGGGCAGAAATCATTCTTGCATAGTACCCTCTATGTTGGGGGACATGGCATTAGGATGACGTTCACAGGGCCCTTTTCTCACAAGTCCTGCGATCTCTGAGGACCCTGCCATGTGTGGGTGTGAAGGCTTGTGGGCTTGCCACTGGCACAGGAGTGACATTTGCCCTTGCTGGAACTGGGTAGTTGTTGGAGAGGGTTATTTGCTCTGTGTGATTGATCACATCTGGGCACACATAACACTGCCTTGCGAAACAACCCTTGGATGTGTCAAACTGACTCACAGTGTGGCCTGAGGTAGACGTAAGGAGACATTTAAGGAACAATGGAATTTCACAGAGAACCGTGCTACTTTTTTATTTCTTTTTTCTCCTCGAGCAAAAGGCCTTTGTCAGCTGGTGGGAACAGGGCACAATGTCCCATGGGACCGAGAGGGTCTCTTGTGATGGCTGTGGACATAGGAGCTTGGCCATTAATGCTGCTACACTCCAACCCAGTCTCTGTCTCAGCAAGGTGAAGCTGTCTGGCTCACACCTGTGTGCTTTGATGGACAGGGTGACAGAGCAGGCCTGATTTTCCTTGCATTGGTGCACCCCCTGTGTGAGCTCAGGACGGTCAGTGTGAGCTACTCCACAGCAGCATTGAGGCCCTGAGTTTGCAGTTCAGTGTGTATCCTTCAAACTCCAGGGGATTTGTCAGTAGGAATTGGGCATCTAAAATGGATCTGAGCCTGTATCTTTCCCCAACTGCTTTTTGTTTGTTAGCTTTCCCATAAGTTTGCCTTTTACCTGTGAGCATGCCAAGCACAGAGTGAGGTTTTTGCAATCCCACAGGCACTTGTTCAGTGTTAATGCTGGGGCTGTGGAACAGAGCAAATCAGTGCCTGGCTGGCTCACGACCTTCTGCAATTCCAGAGCTGAAGTTACTGGGAGGGTGGGCTTTATCCCTTCAACACCTTCCTATCACTGCTGAAGCAATGCTACCCTTACATGTCAACACTGAGAACAGATCTGCAGCTCACAATCCTACTGGCAACCAGCACCACAGTGAAAGACGCCCTCTAATTAATGTACTTCAAAATAAATCATCTGTAAATGGATCCATGCATGGGGCCAGGCACTCCTGACTGAGCTGTGGGGCTGCTCATGTAAGGAAGGGCTCCTTGAGCACATCATTTACATGATTGGGCCTTGAGCTTTTGGCCCAGGATGGTAAAATCAGTTCCAGCTCCTCAGTCTGCAAGTGGGTTTTGGATGCTTTGGTGAAGACTCACCAAGGCTACTCCTGAGCAGATCCATGAGTGTCTCAGGAATCAGGACAGCCTGGGGCAGTGAGCAATGAGCCCTGCTCTGCCCAGGATGTGGTGCTGACTCCGGGCACAGGGCAAAGCCAAGGAAAGGTACTTGGCACCCAGGTTGTTACTGCAAGGCCCTCTGACTCCTGCCTGAGGTTGGGCTGCAGAAGACAGATGACCTGTCATTTAATGCTTGTTTGTCTGGCCCTGCTGACTACAATAAAGTGCTTTTGTTTTACCAGGGAAATCTGAGCAGGCCCATCTTGTGAACTTTAAGGATCTGGGTGCAGGTGGAGGATGGAAATGCAGCCCAGCCCTTCCCAAGACATGGTTCTGCAGGAGCTGCTGCTGTGCCACTGCACAGGGTATGGTGCTTCTTTTATCATTTCACAAACACAGTAACTAACAAGTGCCTGTAGAGGTGTGGGAACTCTGTGTGACTCTTGTGTATAAAACCACGACAGCACCAGAACCCCTTGTGCATCCCTGGGTGAGCCCCAGCCACACGTAGGTTTGGTCAAGCTCTCAGTGACACCAGACTTCCCTGTCCTTAAGGAAGGGCATGGATGTCTCTCCATGGAACCAGCACAAGAGCAGTGAGAACAGCAGCTTCTGACTAAGACTTATGCAGAGCAACTGGGGGGAAGCAGTTCCTGCTGTGAATTGATCAATAATGCTGTCTTTTCAGTGTTTCCTGGGGAAAAAAGTATTCAAAACTCTGCTAAAGGAAATTATATTTTAGGTTGAACTAAACATTTCAAGTTATTTTTTTTTCCAGCCTGGAATCCTGTTTGGTTTGGTAGCAGAAAACCTGTCTAATAGTAAGCTGAAAATTTTGAATTTTCAAAAGGAAGTAGAGACAAGCAATTGCTGCATGTGTTTAGGGCAGTCTTAGCTCCTGCTTAGCTCTCTGAGCATCCCAGAGAGGGTTAAAAGGGATGAGGGTGTGTCAGTTCTATGCCAGGTAGTGGATTTCAGCCTGCAGTGGCACCAACTTTTGCAGTTTTACCACAGATTTTGTTACAGTTGTTTTTCAAACTCTGGTTCCTCATACCCTGAATTATGTGATAATTTCAACATTTTTTTAAAGCTGAAGGTAAATTGACAACTTTTGTGATTGTACAGAATAGCTTAAAAACAACCAAAAAGTTTTAAAAGTAGGAAAGGCAAATAGAGGAAACCCAAAATTATGTTTCGTTGAAATCTCAAGATTTGTAAGGCAAACTTGTGATTTTGTGGCCTAGGACAGGACTGCTAAGTGCTTGGTGTTGGCAGTGCTCTGTTTATTTTCCGTGCTTGGATTTCTGCATGGCTTTATACATATTATGAAAAATGCAGTATTTTATGTTATTTTTTAAAAGGAAGCAGATTGCTTGGTTGGATGATCTCCAAACCAGACTGTAACATACTATAAAAATTCTACAGTGCACTGTAACAAGCTACAATAGGCTAAGATGTTACTTTACCAGCACAAAAACAGGCACATTACCGAGGAAGAGAATTATAAGGTATATTGCTTGCGTTCATGGCCAAAAAGAGGAAGAAAGAATATACACTGTGTGTGTAAACAGCACACTGGAATTACAGAACAAAATTTAATTAGATCCTTATAAATAAAATCCACATACACTGATTTATGATATATTTCTTTCTCAGCCTTTGAAATGATGGCTGCCTTTGCTTTGGAAACCAGTCATTTGCAGACAGCAGGTCTGTAATTCACAAACTGGCACAACCAGAAGTTTGTGGATTTGAGTTGGCAACTGCCAGTCCCACCATATCTCCTTCAGAGGCACAGGCTGGGATTCCCAGTGGAGGAGGCAGGGGAAACACACTGCAAAAGGCATCTGTAGCATTTCTTTTTTTCAAATGTGTAATTATAAAGATTAAGTCACTTGTTTTGTTCATTAAAAAACAACATTAAGGTAATACATAATTATAACCAAAGAGAAAATTTATGGTCTTTGTAGGCTCCATCTAAATGTCCTTTTCCCTAGAGGGAATGCTTCATGCTATATTTGCGAAAAAATATGTGATTAGTACTCAAATCAAGAGTGAGAACTAAAAGCAGCTGGATCACAGGCCTTTCTCAGGGCTCAGGACTGGACCAAGCCCTAGTTAAGCACACATATGAAAGGCTGGATGGAGCTGCCTTGGCTCACACTAATGAAGCATCAGTTTTCCTCTATTGCATTGCTGTACTGTGAACTTCCACTTCTTTGCCCTGCACTGACAGCAAGTCTGACCTCCAGTGCTAAAGAGAGGTTTATTTAATGTCTTCTGGAGTTTTATTTGTGTCTTACTATGGAGTCTTCATGTCACAGGGCCCAGCTTTCCTCTCTGAGTAAATAGGTAGAGGCTGAATGAGACAGCTCTCCCAAAGTGGGACTGTCACTGGATGATGGCTCTGTCTCTGTGATATTGAAAACAGACAACAAGGCACTTTTCACTAACACATTCCATCAATGCTAGAGACTTGTCACACAGGGAGCAAACACCCAGTGAAGCAAAGGAAGCATTTACAATTTGGTGCCATGAAAAGAGACAAGATAAATCAATAGGAACTAAATTAGCACAGCCAGTGGCCCTCACACCTACTTTGGAAACTCTATTAAAATCCATGGCCTAGAATTTGCAGGAGGGATTATGTGCATGAAGGGTGAGTCAAGATTTTAGAGTGAGCTAATGTAAGCGACACCCACTTCTCAAACTGCCTGAAAACACTTACTGCCAGCATGTGCTGCCAAAGACAAGAGTTCTAGTAAGTATTTGCTGGCTGTCATTGGCCTCAGATAAATCCGTTGGGAGGGGAATAGTGGAGGAGTCAATCAAAAGATAACACTGAGTAAAACTCAGTTGCATAACACAACAACAAGTCAAATTTAACCCAAGCTGAGCATATGTCTGAGTACCGGGGGCACAGGCAGAAGTGTGATAGCTCAGTCAGAATCTAAAGAGAGTCAGATTTGAGAAGAACACACAGGAACAAGATCTGACAAATACCCCATGTGATTGAGTTGGTTGTGTTATTGTGCTGCTCTTGGGTGACCTTTTTGATTCAACTGAAATTATATCTGTCCTGGGCGTTTGCAGGCTTTGTGGATTGATGACAGCATCCCACTGACAGGCTGAGGTACAGGAGGACTTGCTAAAACCCAAGTGGAGGTAAATATTTCCTTGCAGAAATCTGTCTATTGGCACAATGAATGCAGCATTTGCAGGAAGCATCCTGTGTGTGTGTTCTATGCAGTTGATCTGCACACACAGGGTAATCTCAGACACTGGGATTGTTGTAGAAGCACAGAGCAGGCTCAGATCTTCCAGGCCGCATGTCTGTTGTGTAGCTGATCCTTATATATGTGACAAAACCAGGAATGCCAAAAGTCCAGCAACTGCTACTCTCAAACTGGCTGCTGGATAGCCAGGAATCCTAGACAAGCAGTTGCTTATCTCTATTTCCCTTTGAGAATTCCACCTTTTCAGCAAATAAAGTCCTCTAATTCTGCTGTGTGTGATTTGTATGAGGAAAAAAAGAACTATCCAGGAAAACCTGAACACATGGCAGCGCTGTGCAAAGAAAATAATTGTCAGCAGACTTAGTCCTGGCTCCTAAACACCTTCAGCAGAATTTCCTTTTTTCCTGGTACTGACAGTAGTATGCTAGTAAAGCCCTCGGGACTTGCAGGGGAGGAAGAGCTGGATCAGGGCTGGCTGCACAGCAGCGCATTTTCCAGCTTTGCCCTTTTGCAGAGCTTCCCAAGGAAATGGGTACGTGCAGGCACTGGCTCTGCACTGTGGAAAGGGCTGAGAGCTCAGAGTCACTTACCCGGGGGAGCTGCAGGGATAAACTAGTCTGGTCCTGCACCAGCTTGGCAGCAGTTTGCAGAGGAACATGGGCTTCTTGCAGGAGCAGAAAGGCACCACTCAGCACTTTACAAGACAACTTTAAATTGTCAAAATGGTCACAGAGGGGGGGGGTTCTGCCAGACTTGGCTGTGTTCTTCAGCTGCATTTACCTTTCTACAGTGTTGAGTCCTTCACCTGGGAGATGCTATAGAAACACAAGGCATTAATAGCATGGAGCACACAATAAAAGCTAAACAATGCAAACCACATGCAATATAAGCAGGAAGATAATTCTGTGCGTGCTCTCTGCAATTGCTTGGGCCTTAACATGCAGTAAATTGCAGCAAGCAAAGGCAGTGGAGTACAGATCATAAACTTGAATTCCACTGCTAAACTGTCAGGGCAGAGATCTGACCAACATTATAAAATATGAGAAGTGATTTTAGGAGCCTCTGTTTTGATGAAAGGGATTTCAGAACTGCTTCCCAAAGGTCGGCTGCACAGTGTTTTCAGAATTTCAGGCGCCAGGATTGCTCTTCTCTTTTGTAAACCCCCTGATGTTTCTTGTGCATTGGCACTGCACCTCACTGGGGGAGACTTTGTTTCACAATGGGATATTTGGGCACTGCGGTAATGGGAACTAGGAAAAACTCAGAAGGACTTTCATGCTGAATCACAGCTTATCTACTGCACAGCAGAAGGGAGGATTCCAGATCTTTTCTTCTGCTTTTTACCTTTGGGAGACTTATGACAAACATCTAAAATTATCCTGGGGAAAGAAATGTCTGTCCCCCCCTTTATTTTCTATCTTGACTACAACAAACAGCTGGGAGATAACTCACCTGTAGCTGGTCAGTCAGGCTTGTTGTGCTGACTTCACATGCTGGAGGTGAGCTGGGGCTGGCAATGCCCACTAGATCCTTGGATGCCATCCCAATGTGCTGTGTGTTGCCCATATAGACCTGGATTTTGCAGAGCAAGAGCTAAAACCTAAAAGATGTGCTTGCAAAGTTTCTGTAGTGGTTTTTTGGTGGGAAAGCTTGTGCAGTGCTTATACACAGGGTGTTGCACCAGACTGTTCTGATGTGCTAAGTGTCTCTGATTCATTTTGGGGGACCTTGGGACTGCATGGGAGGTAAATATGAGAAGGGCTGCTCATGCAAAGCCTTTGTGGTTGTGCTTAAAAATGATTGTTAGATATGTTTAATGTGGAACAGATTTTCTCTTCTCCCTGTGTGGTTTGGTGGGGTTGGGAGAGCCTGTGGTGCTGGAATTCTGCCTCGGATGAGCGGAAAGGACCTTTCAGGGCTTCACTTGAGGCTTGGGGTCCTGTAGGCCTGGACCAGCTTCCTACTCCAGCCCATTTCCACCTCACATCTGTTCCACGACAGTGCCTGCAAGTCAGCCATGGACCACACTCTAACCTGAGAGTGGCTGATTGCCCACCCCAGCAGAAAGATGTTCTTGGAGTGTAGAACTGGAGGGTGTAGGGTGGCTGTACCTGTGCCATGGAGCACCACAGAGGAGTACCCTGGAGAGAGGGAGGGCAGAAGGTACAGGAATGGCCAGCTAAGATAGAGGGATATTCAGGTGAGGTGCTGGCAAATGGCAGCTGCTGTGAGAAATGCCCAGGTGTCTGTCCCTGAGCCTGGCCTTGGTGCCAGGTGCCTGTGGGTTCCAGAGAGGAGTGTGGCAGGAGCTCCACTGGCAGTGCCAACAAAGGCTGTGCTCAGCCTGTGCCAGGTGCCTGTGGAGTGGTAGACTTTCCCAGAGATGGACAAGGACCTTAACATGTATTTAAACACATGCCCATGGCACCCTTGCCAAGGGAAAGGTGAGGAACATCAGCCTCGTGCCTTGTTTCATCCAAAACACAAACAAACAAAAGAGGAGGTGACTTTGTTAGGGCTAGAACCCACTGATTTAGAATTTTGCATTCCCAGGGATAGTTGCTGACTTTTCAAGTGGATCCACCACAGGCTTACAGGACTTCAGGCAGAGCTGGTGTGAGAAGGGAGGTCTCAGGAGCTCCTGTCCCCACGGGCTGCTCTGGAGCTGCTGTGCCTGGCTGTGCCTGTGCTCTGAGCATGGCACAGCTCCAGCCCTGGAGCTCCTCCTTGGCACTCGAGCTAGGTCATCCTGCAGCTCCCCTGCATCCCAGTTGTTATTGATGGCACACCTGGTGCCAAGTAGGACCTTTTCCATTCTTAATCTGTGGTTAACAAGGTTGTTAAAGTCATTCTCGGCTCTGCTGAAACCTAACAGAGTTTTATGTGACATACTGGATAAAGGCTCTGTTTGAAGTAGTCTTTAATCTTAGTTCTAGGATTAAATCATATGTAAACAGTCACATTTTATCAGCTCAGCTGCAAAGTAATTTATTTGTTAGTCTAATTTTAGTAAATTGTAGGTAATTCAATACAGTTTGAAAGAGGTTATATAGGAGTGAACAGATCTAATTTTCCACCAATAGAATAAGTAAAGCAGTCCCCTGATCCTGCAAAAGGTCTTGCCTGTTATGGATAACTGCATGGATTTTATAAAAGCTATTCCAAATGTGTGAAAAAGCAGCGTGACTGCATGTGGGGCTTTGCAGGACCAAGGCCTGCCATTGTGTTTTTTTGGCAGAGCTGTTTGACATTGCAGTACATTTTTGTAAGTGCTCGTGTTGCATCTATTTTTACTGTGTTGTGCAATTAGACTTTTAGGACAGAGCTATATCTATTGAACACGGTGCTGGAAGTTACCCTGTCTCAGTGGATGAAATAAGATTTTCCTTAGAACTAGAGGAGGATATATCTGTGGTATCTCTATGACAATTTCACAGACATTCAAAGATGAGGAGTGATCCTTGTGAATATAATTATTAGATCAGCTTATTATAAGATTATTAGTCTTTACTATAGGACTTGATTTTTCCTATTGGAAAAATTGTTCTATGCTGGAAGTCTGAAAGTTGTTCCCACATGAAATCTGATGTGTAGGATGTGAAACTTTTCCCTTTGCATGAAGGCATTTCAATTTGATTTCTGAGTGAACATGGATAAGGTTTTATTGCTGCTTGGTGCTAACAGCTGAAGTAGGTTACAGGAGAAAAGGGGCTGAAAGTTGATTGGCAGTGAGTGATCACAGTGAAAATTGAACTGTGGCCAGGAATATTTTACAAATGAAGACTCTCCTCTCCTTACAGCACCTGGGATTTCCAGGTGATTTTGATGGGAGTAGGGGATTCTCAAAGGCTCTACTTCCTATTCCTGCTTCTAGCTAGACTTTGTAGAGTCTAATTCCAAATGGCCTGACTGTGCCTGCCTTAGCTCATCTTTGAAAGACAAACCTTACTCTGTCATGGGGGAATTTCACCCATAAGTGCTGAGCTTTTGTTTTTCTATTGGGAAACTCAGGTTGAATAAATGCCAAAGACAGTTTAATTTTTTCCCCTGCTTTTCTGCCCAGCCTCTTGCATGCTAGAGTAATGGTTGTATCCAGATCAGTATGAACTCACACTGGTAACTGGAATTCCTCCTTAAAGGATCAAAGCTGTGCAATGTAGAGTAGGAATGCCTTTATTTGGATAAAATTGATCTAGAAATTATAGCAGCTGGCTTGAGTTCTTGGCCATGCACGTCCCAGTGCTTTAGAGGCAATGTTTACAGGAAACATTCCCTCTTTTTTTTGCAGTTCAGCTGGTTGAAGACATCTCATTATCTGCCTGGCTTGCATGTCTGCTTTTGGTGAAGATTTGAGTTTAAAACACTTCAAAGAATGCTCTGAATTCATAACCTGCCAGGGCTCTCTCTTGGTTCGTGTGATTGGGAAATCTGGATACCAGGGCAGGAAAGGCCAATATGAAAAGAATAATGTGACTCAATTGACTGTGAAATTCTTCTAGGATCAGGTGTAATAGTGATCATAAACATTTGTGAGATATTTTACTACCAGCTTTAATCCCTGCAGAGGGGAATATTTAGGAGCAGGAGAATGAATGTGAAAGTAACTTGAAAGGCTGAGTTAAAAGATCAGGAGCTCAAACCTTGGGTCCAGCCAAGGAGCAGCTGAGCACTGAGCGGGCTGTGGCTGACTTTTATCCATCGTTCTCGTCCAGATCAGTTCACCTGGGACCCCAAGAGGCCCTAATGGGGACCCTTAGGGTGGTGGTCACCCCAGCCACTGTCCTTTCCAGCACAATCTTGCATTTTCCTATTAGTCATGTTTTTTTATTGGGGTAACACAAACTGTGTAATGAATAGATCACAAAACTCAGGAGGGGGAAAAAAATCAGGAGCAAAATTGTGCAGCTGTGGAAGTGTCTGTGCTAGAGAAAGTGATGCTGGGCTGGAGTGGCTCTTTGAGAGGGGGCACTGAGAAAGCAGGTGAAAAAGGTCATATTTCCTCATGCCTTGTGGAGGGCACAAAGCTTTTCTTCAGAGAATGGACAGGAAATGTAAAAGCAGGCAAGGGTCTGAGAACTGCCCAAGGAAGTCTGATGTAGGTTGAAAGTTCTTCCTGTGCTTAGGGCCAACGTGAGGAGCAGAATGCCATTTGTGTTCCTCAGGAGCTCAGGTTTGCACAGCTCCTTGCAAAGGCCTCTCTGACAGATGAATTTTTCCCACTGCCATTAAGGAAACACAGCTTGGGGGTGATTTCAAAGAGGGAAAACAAGGAGCTATAAAGACAAACATGTAGGAAGTGCTATAGAGTGATAAGGAAGCCACAGTGGTAAATCAAAGCCTGAGGAGGAAGGATATGAAGGGGCACACAAGTATAAATCTCTCTAAACTGATCAAGGAGCTGGTGGGGCCTTTAGAGGGATGTGAATGGAGAGTCAGTGGTTGGAGCTGCTGAGGGGCTGAATGAATTCCTTGACTTGATAAGCAAGGAGAGCAGCTAGAGGTCACATACTCTATGGAGGACAGGGAAACACACTGGTTTTCTATGTGGAGAGAAAGAGAAGGCATACTATTTAAAAGTTTTATGTGTATTTAACCCAAGCAGACAGTTGGGAAATGAAAACTACTAAAATTGACAAGTCACCAATTTTAGATTAACTTCAGCCTACAATAACTGAACTTGGTTTCTGGCCTTGGTGTTTGAGAAGTCCCTGGGAAAGCAGTGGTGTCTGAGGAAGGAGACACAGAAAGCATTGTTTCCTTATTTAAAAAAAAAAAAAAAAAAA